>JBAJHX010000076.1:19611824-19638693 GCA_037176925.1 Amniataba percoides | reverse complement strand
TGATGAGGAGTGAGTCATTTGTTAAGCTTTATTTTGGACTGCTTTCACAAAATACAGTCAGTGCAAAATAACTGAAAGTAGTATTAATGAAAGAAGGTAAACCATGCCATCGAAAGCATGCCATATTATTGTTATTGACACTTGCAGTTAAAGCCTTTATTTTCAAGTGTTTTGATTAAAAAAAAAGACTTTGCTGTTTATTTCTTAACATGTTCCCACTTTGGTATTGTGTCGCTCAGAATTGTGTTTTAAAAACTGAAAAACACTTATATAATTTTGTACACAGTTTCAGAAGTGGGCTTATTGGGCAGCAAGCAATGATCAATTATTTTGAAAATAGCCACGTAGAATGTCAGAAAATACTGAGAAATGGTTATCACACTTTCCTAATGCAGAGGGTCGACACCTTCATGTTGTTTGCTTTGTCTGACTAACAGTCTACAACCTAAACATTCAGTGTACTACCAGGTATGAGAAAGAAAATCTTCCTCAGAGGAAGTTTGACATATTTGCAAACTCAGACAATCAAATAATTGCTAAAATAATTGCAGCTTCATTTTTGTTGACTGATTTGTTATTTTGGTTCCACTTTGTACCTGACTTTGCTCCAAAACTTGCAATCTGTTTTTGTTCTTGTATTTATTCAATTTTACTTTTAAGTGTCTGATAACAGAAAAAAAAGACATTTTGCTGGTCTTGTTCTTTACCCGTTAAGGGTTAATGGTTTGTTTTTGTACATATTTCAAGGATGAAGTTTGACTATATAATATCTTTGGATAGTGACTATTGTGGTATGTTTCAGATGTACAGTATGACAACTTAAGTGCAGAGTGATTCTATCATTGTTTAAGTATCTATACTATCTATTTATCAGGATAATAGATAATGAATGAATGGAAATACAGAGGCTTAATGCATATAACACATCTGTATGCGTCTGTGTTTGTGTGTGTAGGGGCCCCGGACCCCACAGCAGGAGCCAGTGTGGACGATGAGAACTGCTGGCACCTGGACGAGGAGCAGGTTCAGGAGCAAGTCAAGCTCTTCCTGTCGCAGGGAGGATACCACGGCTCGGGCAAGCAGCTCAACCTGCTTTTCAGCAAGGTCAGGAGCAGCGGCGTCATTCATTCATCCACATACAGAACATAACAACACACATACAACGCATACCAACCCCGACCGCTGACGGCCACAGGCCCGCACGTAGTCCGCTCTGCCCGTCTGGGTTCACCTCTCTCCCTTTTTGTAGGTGCTCTCGTCTCTCTACAAGAAAACATAAAATGCATCCTCACCCTGATCCTCCCCTCTGCCTCCCTTTAATGAATATTTTTCTTCCTCCCCTCTAGTGCACTCTCCTATTCCCTCATGAAAAGAGGCCGTCTCTGTTCAAAGTAATCCCAGACAAAACAACTTACATATATTGGCACATACATTAAAAGGCATGCTGCCTCTTAGCTGGAGCTAATTGCAGGGAGGAAGTGTAAGATGAAGATAGAGAGAGAGAAGAATAGAGAGAGGAAAAGCTTGCACTATATACTACTCTGTACCCGCGATTAAACGATTACATGGGAGATGTGTGGTTCTCTGTGTTGCCTGGTATTACGGTGGCAGAGCTAGGCCAGCATTAATGCGCTGTGTGCTATGTAAAGACTGCGAGCCAAGGCCATTATCATCCACCCTGCCCGGCTTTTAGAATGTCTCTCGGCTTCGTGCTCTTTGATGCCTGTTATATCCCTTTTCAGCACACACACACACCCACTGACAGCCACATATACGCTCGCACGCCCACACTGCTCAGAGTCACGTACGCGTTCGTATGCACACTGAGCTGCCCTCCAATGACAAAACGCACGCGCACTGGATGTGCATTTGTGTGTAATAAGTGTTCCTGTGTGTTTTATCTTCGTATCTGTGTGAACATTTTGTCACCCAGACTTTGTGGCCGTGAATGTTATTGGGGGTTTTGTGTGTATGTTACACAGTTAAGAATCACATTTTTCACTCATTTAAAAAAAAAAAACCCTGAATTTTAACCAATGTTTACCTGGTTTTTATATCCCCACACACACCCAGGAGTGGTTGTGTTTTCTCCTGTTGGAAGATGCTGACCACCGTAGTTTAGTCCCTCTTGTGATTAACTTTTCCAGTAAAATAAGGAGAAAGCTCTGCTGCTGGTTGTGCACTGAAGAGTGAAAAAAGAGAAATTTCATTCTTTAAATTTTTGTATCCTTGAATTTTGTCATTGGTTTTTCTCTATTTTTTATATGTACAAAAAATGCTGACATATTTCTGGTTTATATGCAAAAAGAATAAGTAGATACTCAAAATATTTTTGCCTCAATCTACAGTGTAGCTCATTGTTAGTGTTGTATGGAAGTGAATTGATCTTCTTCGTGACCTCTAGTTCTGACAAATACCACACAAATAACTCCTCACAGGGCCTGAGACTAGTTTGAATGGTCCTCAATCTTACAAATCAAGATTTTGGGGAGAGAAAAAAAGCAAGGACAGGTGCAGTATGCTTTTTAAACAGCATTTGACTGAAAGCAAGGACAGCACGCGAGGAATTCGATCACCCGGTTTGAGTTTCCTCGACTTACAGGCAAACTTAATTTCACTGTGGAAGTTAAATGTTACACCGCCCTCTAAGTAACAACACACCACTGCCCAGTCTGGAACTGTGCAACTGCGATATAAATATATACATGTGTATACACCATACAACCCTTGCAAATAGATATGGGCCCATCAAATATAGTTAAAAAGAGGCATCTGAGGTGTGGATGGCACTATGTATACCAATACAACTTTATTTATTCCTGTCAGAACAGACTCACACACTATAGATCAGAAAAGATATTATGTACGGTAATCTTAAAAAAATGTGGATATAAATATATAAAGATACACACAAGCCGAAGAGTGTGTACAAAAACATAAAAGCACAGCTTGACTTTGTTTGGCCCTCACTTGATTTTGTCTGTGATAAATTTCCATGTATGCATGTTGTTTACCTGTCTTTTCTTTTTTGCGTGTGTGGTCCACTGTAGTTCTTTACGTCTTCTGTAAGCCCTCTGGTGCCTTTGTGTTACTGCTTGTGCGTGTGTGTGTGTTCACAGCTCTCTGTAATTCTGTTTGTATAAGCCACACTACACGTGTGCGGGTGTGCGTACGTAACCGTCCTCCCTGTCTCCTCCTCTCTCCTCCCCGTAGGTGAGGGAGATGCTGAAGATGCGTGACTCCAACGGAGCGAGGATGTTAACACTGATCACAGAACAGTTCATGGCCGACCCTCGGCTGGCGCTGTGGAGACAGCAGGGCACCACCATGACCGACAAGTACAGACAGCTCTGGGACGAGCTGGGTAAGGGGGAAAAACACGCCGCGCACACACACACACGCACACACACACAGACAGGCAATCCTACAAACGTGCTCACACACACACATCTCTTCCCCAGTATGCACAGGCACGGACAGATTTAGCAAGGTGGGCGATCGAACCCAGACACTGACACAAAGGCACATGCGCATATTTTTTTCCCCCCGTTTGTTTATTTGTCCTTTGTGTCCAAGACAGCCCACACAGACGCGCACACACACTCGCCACTGACAGCCCGTCTCTCCCAGTCTCTCCCTCTCACTGTGAATGTAGGTTTGGCAGCTCAGAGAGAGCGTCTTTGTGAATTACAAGCCATTTAATGCAGCACTTAATGCGCCTCATCAAAACCCCCCAAATATTACGACCCCACGTAATGTCCTCAAACACTTCACGCTGTATATTCAGTTGATGTGACAGAGAGCTGCTCGCCACGCAGCCGTTTGGGTTGATGCAGTGTGCACTTCTTTTGACAGATGCACTGTACCTACAGCAAAAAACACTTCCTCGCAAACCGCAAAACCAACAAGCCCGTCACCAGGACAGCAGTCGTGTTGTCTCCTGTCTTTGTTGTTTTCCTCTAATGTCTCGGTTGATGTTGCTGCCGCCGCCACCGCCGCTGTTGTTGTAGCTGTTGATGATGATGTTCGTTTTCTCCCTTTGGTCTTGTTCTGCACTTTGCGAGGACAGCGCAGTGATCTCATCTGTTTCAATCCCACGTATTTTTGGAAGTGTGTGTACGGTCTCTTTGAAGTCCACACTTCAAACCCTTCTTCCCAAGTCCTTATCACTCCCCCTGATGTGTGGTGAATGCTGCCTCTCGGCGCCGCTCTCCCCCTTCTCTCTCTCTCTCGCTCTCTCTCACTCTCTCCTCCTCTTTTGTCTTTCTCCTCTTTGAGCCGCAGCTACCCCTCTCCTCCAGACACAAAGCCATGCCTCATTCACTTGTCCTCACCCATGTCTCCTCGTCCAAATCATCTCCGCTCCCATTTCATTTTCTCCTTCCCCCCCTTTTTTTCCCCTCCCTCTGCTCTCCCTCTTTTCTGCACCTTTTGTTTTATTTTTCGCTCTTCATGTTCTGTCTCTGTCCTTGTCTTCGTCCTTCCTCCCGAACTCTCTCTGCCTTCGCACACATGCATACGCTCAACACAAGCACACACGCGCTCTGTAGAGTCTACATATCTCCAGCAGTCTTGAGAGTAAAATCCCTGAATGTGCTTGCATCCCCAGAGACATAGCCACTTTTCATATTCTGTTTGTTCCAATTTACTCCAAAATGATGTGTGTGCAGTCAGCATTGCCTCGGGACTAGTTAAGTTCTCTGTTTTCACAGACTTTCAGTATTCCAGTGCAAGATGGCGGCGGCATACAAAATGTGCACTAAAAGAAAAAGAAACAGTGCAGTGAATGCCGCGCATCTTTGAAAACTGCCTCCAGCCTTCAGTCTTGCATGATAACTGTGTTTAGGATTTCTGAAAACCTCTGAAGACACGCCTACCTGTATTGTATGACTCATTGTTTATGTCACTGTCACACATCGGGAAGTGGGGCAGCTGACTGAAGTGTGTGTTTGTGTGTGTGCGTGTGTCCAGGTGCCCTGTGGATGTGCATCGTACTGAACCCCCACTGCAAACCGGAGCAGAAGTCATCGTGGCTGCGCCAGCTGCGCAGATGGAACAGCGTGGACGTCTGCCCCTGGGAGGATGGTAACCACGGCAACGAGCTGCCCAACCTCACCCACTCACTGCCTCAGGGTGCCCATGGCAACCAAGGTCAGAGACTGACAAGTTCTGTGTGTCTGTCAATAACATATTTACTTTGTAACAACATATCTCACAGTTGTAAAGGTGAGAGGGGATACAGCTCACGAGGTATTTGTAAACATCAGCAGAGCTTCGATTTCACACACACACGCGCACGCACGCACACACACACACACACACAGAGGTATCATCATTCTGCATGGTTTTGTCATTCCTTACTGAACCTGATAAAAAAAAACAACCAACCTGTTGGAGAGGATCGTTCCATGCGGCCCCTTCATTTTCAAAGCTTTTCTGAAAACAGTGGCTCTCTCCCTCAAATCACAGCAGATTTTCAGCCATCACAAGCTGCCAGTCTGATGGCTAAGTTTCTTTATAGTAATTATGCTAATGTCCCATGTTATTAATTGATTTTAAAATGCTGGAGAATTAAAGCAACCAACTGACCATGAATGTGAACCTCATCTGCCACTTGAAGGTGATCACACATTGAGTCTTCTCACACCTCCTCTTCTGCTTTTTCCTCTTCTTCTTCTGCAGAGATGCGCCCCCACAGGACTGTGTTCACACGGGCCATCGAGGCCTGTGACCTGCACTGGCAGGACCGACACCTCCAGCACATCATCGCCAGTGACCTCTATGCCAACTACTGTTACCATGACAACCAGGAGGGCTCCCTCTTTGACTCACGTGGCTGGCCCTTGTGGCACGGTAAGTCTGTGTGGACGTAGGTGTGCGTGCAGTGCGAGCGCATGTGCCAGATCAGTTATTTATACACCCTGAGTTGGAGAATGCACAGCCAACAGTGGGAAAGTGTCAGGGGTTAAAAATTTTGTCTTTTCTTTTCCAGAACATGTCCCGACAGCCTGTGCCAGGGTGGATGCCCTGCGCTCGCACGGTTACCCAAGAGAAGCCCTCCGACTGGCCATCGCGGTGGTGAACACGTTACGGCGGCAACAGCAGAGGCAACTGGAGCACTTCCGCAGACACAAGAAAGGTGAAGCTTATTTTTATGATATACCTTTTTCATCATGATATACCTTTTTATCATCAGCATACAAATTAGAAGGCAAAGAGTTCACACAGATTCACTTATTACACACAGAAGCACCACCAGTCTGTATCCACACTATACATAAATGCCCTGTGATATCAAAGGAAAATAAAGGATAAAATAGAGAATTTCTCCAAAAATCCTTGAGCCATGAATCTTGTTTTTAAGCTTTTGCAGAAGGAACATTGTAATCAGGTGTAATGAATTGCCAGTAACAAAGGAATAAAATGTTCTTGAAATAACAGCTTTCCCTCAAAAGCCCAGTTTTCGTTTTACTTTTCATTCATTGACGATATTATTTCTGATTTCTGATTCATGAACTCCAAACCGAATGCAGGTGACTTAGTCATGTTTTTTTCAGTGCTGTTTGGTGAAGGACTTTCTGTGAAAAGAAAGTACATGTTTTTGTTACTGTGTTAACACCATCCCTTTGCCGTGACATTTTGCCAACCACGTCTTTATCTGCTCTGTCTCGTCCCAGAGTTGCTCCATAAAGGCCATACCTCCATTACCAACATGGAAGGCTGGGTGGGACACCCCCTGGACCCCATCGGTACCCTGTTCAGCACCCTGACAGAGTCAGGACGAGTGGGAGAGGAGGGCTCCAACACCTGCTTAGACCTCTCAGGTCAGTAACTGGCATCCAGATCAAATAAATTCATGCATATATATATTCTCAGACAGAGCCCTGGTTCTATGGCGGCATATGGAACAATAAACTCTGAGCCAGACAAGTTCAAAAGGATCACACTGTATATTTTGTGTATGCATTCTTAGTAGTATATGATTTGAATGGCATGTGCTGTAAAATAACATACTGTAGACATGGGTAGCATAACAACCGCTATGTATTATAAGAATAAGCATTATGAACAGGCCTGTAATCAGAAAAGTACACAGTGTTTGTATATGTATGCACAGATGTTTATGACATTACAATTTTTCAACAAGCTGTATTTTATTCCGAGGGATTGTTTTCACTCCATAATGACAAAATTCATTATTTATACTGTAACCGTGCCTTGTGGACAACAGACTGGTAATCTTCAGTCTGTGCAGCTGCACAATAAGACGTCAGGTCTTTCATATTTCCCGACCTACATTAGAATTCACTTTTTGGAAAGCATAGTTTAAGTGCAGCTTCACCTTCAGTAGCTTTGTCTTATCTTTTCATGCCTCCTCTCGCGTTTTTTCAGTTCTCCTCTCCTACGCTCCATGATCCGCTCTGTCCCTCATCGCCTCCTCTGCTCACAGAAATAGCCGTCTCCTCTGAGGTAGAGGAGCGAACAGAGGAATGTTCCCGAGGCGCTGATCTTTATTTTGGATGGTCGTTGGGTTCAGACCTCTACCATGTGACTGACACAGTTGTTTTCCATAGGAGACAGGCTCGTCTAGTGTCCAAAACCTCAGAGACTAACGCAGGAATTGACTCGCACTTCATGCCAACTCTGTTCCTTTGTTTCAGCTCCCATTCTCCTCTTTTAACTCTCCATTTTCTCTCCCCTCTCGTCTTCACAGACTGCTCCAGTGTTGTCACCCGAGCAGACCTCCAGCGAATGCCCGTGCAGCGATTGCTTGGAGACGGCGAATCGTACGTGGCGCTGGCAGTGGAGACGGCTCTGATTGGCCTGGGCCAGCAGCGGGTGATGCCCGACGGGCTGTACGCTCAAGAGAAGGTGTGTCGCAACGAAGAGCAGCTATTGGCCAAGCTGCAGGAAGTGGAACTGGACGACTCTCTGGTCAAAATCTTCCGTAAACAGGCCGTCTTTCTGCTAGAGGGTGAGAGAGCAAACAGATAATATTTTACCCTCATTGTCCGTTTTATTTCCCGGCATCCCCCAACAGTCTCCACATGTGTACGTACACACACACACACACACGCGCATACACACACACACACACATGCACACCTCTTCTCTGTCTTTTCTCTCCGTCCCACACACCAGGAACCTACACATTCTTGCTAAAACAGGAAAAAACACATTGGACTCTGTCTCACTATTTATTATCCTTTCATTTTGTGGTGCAAATAGAGGCTGAGCTGCCCTGGGCCAGACCAAAATGAGCTCTTTACACAGTAACACCAGGGGTATTGTGTCAGCGCACACATGCATGCACACACAACAGTGTGTACATTTACAGGACTGGGGCTGGAGCAGAATGAGGTGGTTATGGGAAAGGGAGCACGAGGAGGAGAAGGAGGGGGGATGTGGCACATCCTGAAGGGCCCTGCCCAGCCAAACTCCGCTCCAGTCCCCACCCAAACCCCAGCCCTGCCTCGGCCCCCGGCGCGACCACCCACCTCTGGCTCCGTTACTAATAGGGCACCAGGCTCCGAGGCCTCTGCGGGTCCCTGGAGGCTGCAGCCGCGCCACTCTGTGATGTGGTCTGTGGCTTAGGAGCCTGTTGGGGTTTAAAATAACCCACCAGAGACAAGGGGAAGTGCAGGAAGAGATCGGGGGGAGGGAAGGGGGAGAGCACGAGGCCAAGTCTGCACACACGACCATATGGTTTTTGACGTCACAGTTTGTTTTAATGCCGCGTGGCTTTGCCACTTCCTGGCTGGGAGGGATAGATGAGAGAATTTACTCCTCAGTGTACTACTGAAAAAAGCCCATACACAAGAAAATAAAAAACTGCCTTGTTTTTTTGTGTATTTTTACTGTATGTAAAAAATTTTATATATATAATTTTTATGTCTTTGTCACTAAAAACGGTCCTCCCTTTTTTTGTTTTCTGTGTTTTTCGAGCAGCTGGTCCGTACTCTGGCCTCGGAGAGATCGTCCACAGAGAGAGTGTTCCCATGCACACCTTCGCCCGCTATCTCTTTACCTCTCTCCTACCTCACGACGCTGAACTGGCGTACAAAATTGCACTGAGAGCCATGCGGTAGGTCTCTTTAAGTGTGTGTGCTTTTTTTTTTTAAGAGTGTGTGTGTTTGTGTGCGTGTTGCTGTAATCACGTCAAAAACCTTGTAAATAAAACTTTATTGATTTTCATTTGATGAATTAAATGCTGATCCTGGGATTAAGAAAACTCTCCCAAGTATGGGCTAATGGAGCCTTTTAAAAAAATTACAATGGAAAACTCTGAAACAAAAGGCGGTCACTCCCAGAATATGTCTGTTTTTCTAAAACTGGGACTAAAACCTCAGACTTACTGTAATCATCTGTGACTCTGCATCACTTGTTTAGTTACTCTTGCAGATTGCAGCTCACCACATTCAGCTTTCACTTGTTAACCAATGACATGGAGTGTTTTTTTTTCAGCAGTTTATTCTCTCCTCAAGTTTTAACGTCAGTCATTGTGGCTGAATCGCAGTTACTCTCTGAGGAATTTAGAAATACGAGGACGGTTTAAAAAAAACACAAAGAGCTTCTTGTGTATGTTTTTTATGTCTGTGTTTAGTCGAGGGTCTGTCCTTTTTGTGGCCCTGACTCTGCTTTTTCCATGTGATCCCTCCACATTAAGCCCCTGTGTGTATTCATCTGTGGACAATGTGTACATGTGTATGTGTGTTAATCAGTCTGCGCTGCTGTGTTTTGATGTTGTGACTAGTGGGAGCTGGATCAGTGAATATTAATTACATTAATGAGAGTGTAATTAGTGTGGCTGTAATGAGGAGGAAGCACACACACACACACACACACACACACACACACAACCATCACACA
The DNA here is from genome assembly GCA_037176925.1 of Amniataba percoides. NCBI lineage: Eukaryota > Metazoa > Chordata > Actinopteri > Centrarchiformes > Terapontidae > Amniataba > Amniataba percoides. The sequence continues at coordinate 19,628,823 of JBAJHX010000076.1, read as the reverse complement.
TATACACACACCCACACATGCAGGGCCAACGGGGAGAGGGCAGCGTGGGGAAGATGTTTGTTGTCTTTCTACAAAGCTGGTTTTCTCGCAGTCCATCGCTGTAAAAACTGGCAAACGATTAGTGAATGAATGAGAAGTGAGTGGTTCTGTTTTTTTTTTTTTTCCTTTCCTGGCTCGTAGCATCGCGGGTCACAGTCGGACAAACAGAGAACAAAAGGACAACAAACACATCATTCACACTTTTCCTCCCGTTAACCAGCTGGGAGGCGCCAGGAATTGAAATAACGTGCTAGCAAAAACCAAAACAACATGGTTGGCTTTCTCATTGGGGTTCCGCACGGTTTCAAGGTTGCACATCCAACCGCCGAGTGTGCCCCCCCATAGCACCTCCTCGCCTCTAAACCCGCGTCCCAAACCTGTTTTCCCTGAGTCAGCCGATCCCCTCCCCTCCCATGCTACTTCCCTTCACCTTCCCCGTTCCTTCCTCCCCTCACCTCCTCCATCCTCACTCCTGTGGTGTGAAACCGGCGATTTAGAATAATATGGCCACTTATGGGTGCTCCTGGGAGCCAGGGGTGTCTACTCAGCACATAATGAATGTGTGTAATGTAGCGTAGTGTAATATGATAGCATATACCTCCCCGCTCCCACGGGATGGCGGACAGTTAAATATAGAGGAAGAGGTAAAGGAACCAGGGCTATTTTAATGGACCCATTATAACACTATCATTGATACAAGGGGAGAGAGAAAGTCTAGCTCTCTTGCTCATTTACACACACTCACACACACACTTTTTCATTTTCTGCTCGCTTTCTCTATTTGTCTTCTCCCTCACAGTTGCACTCAGTCTTTCTTTTTTCTTTTTTTTGCAATGCGAGGAAGTCAGGCTGACTCTGTACACAAATGCATCTCCAATAGATTTAGCGCAGTGTTTTTAAAGTGTGTGTGTATGTGTGTGTTTATGCACAGCGCGTGAGGTTAATTAAAGCGTGTGAGAGCAGCATATGCCGTGCGATGGCTTGGTGTGAGCGGCCAACAAGAAAACAGTGGAGCTGCCTACTGGTTCACGGGCTGCCCAGAATTTCACTGTAGACATAGAAGAAGAAAAAGAAAGAGAAGAAGAAGAAGAAGCGTACTGCCTCTCTGGAGACCGTCCTTATCGCAACTCTTTGGGAGCCAAAGAGAAAAATCCCAACCGCCTGTTATCGCATGAGATTTCCATATGAGATCAAGTCTTCCAGTGCTAATGAATCTAGATGCTCACTGTAGTCCACAACCTTTGATCCTCTGCCTAATCCGTAATCTTTGAATATGCATCACTATATACCATATCTGTAGTCTGAGCGTATACTGAGACAATGATATGCAGATGACACTCACAGTTAGAGTTTGGAGAACTGTGTAGCCCTGCACGTCCATGATGCCCCCTGAAAATACGATGATTTCTGATTATTTTCAACAATTTATCACACAAATTTCTTTAGATGGAGACTTCAAACTATGCAGGGAATCCATAGTTGCAGCACTCAAGGAAATATTCTGATTATATATCAAAGTAAATTCAAAATTTGTTTGAAAAATGTTGTAAAAGTAATTCTGGTTTGGCAAGAGAACGCTTCAATATTTGAAAATCCAAAACAATATCAAAAATAAAAGCACTCATAATGACCCCTGAGAGTCAGAGAAAATTATATCAGATCATTGCTATTTATGCAAAACATGGAAGCAGCATGGTGGTGTTGTACTGGTCACTGTGAAGCTAGTTTCAACACGTTGTCTATAACACTGCGTCATGCTATTTGAATATTAAGTCATAACACTAAAAGTAACCAGTAACTGTGGCTGTGAAAAACATGCAGTATATCCCTCTGAAATGTAGTAGAGTCGTATATAATGGGGTTGCTGCAGATTGTAGCGTGATATCGAAATACTTAATCTTAGACACATTTGGCACATAAACACACTGACAAAAATAATAATAACAAATCACTGGAATAACACTATCAAAATCTTGTCTTTTTTAATCATTGAAGCGTTTGAACTTGTTATATCATCACCATACAGACATTGCAGTAGAAAGTACAAATGAACGATTACGGGCACTTATGATTCAAATCAAAATCCTACCAAACCTTTGCACTCATGAGACTTGTTCAACACCTCATGCTCAAAATAAGTCTGTTTTCCCAGATTTCTGCGAAGCTGATATTTTTGAGTTTTTCACCTGCCAGTGAAGCCATTTTGATGAGGTACTTTACTTGCAGAAAACAGGGCTTTACCCAAACACATGTCTTTTCCAAGCATCCAAGCCACTTAAGAGGGGCGAACTGAAATTCGGGGTTGCGTTCGGGGTCACGTATGACTCGTCCCACCCCCTCTGTCAGGCTTTGGGAGGGCTTCCAACTTTTGGCTCTGTGTACAGAGTGGAGGTCTTCCAGCGGATGTGACACTTGGCTGATAGATGTGTGCTTGATAGATTATGAAAGTGAAGGGTGTTTACAGTCAGAGGGGGAAAGGAGCATGAGGTAGAGAGGTCAGTAGTCATGGTGATGCTGACCAGAAACCCCAAAGGGCCTCAGGATTTAGGTAAAAGCCGGCTGGACTGCTTTTTATCAACGTCTCGTTCTTTTCTTCTTCTCTTTCTCTTCTTTTGCATCTTGTTCTTCCTACATGTGCACACAGATATACATATACATCTATGTGTGTGTGTGTGTGTGTGTGTGTGTGTGTGTGTGTGTGTGTGTGTATGCAGAGTTCAGCGTTTTTACGCTAAAACTGCAAACGCGAGTCGTTCCTAAATATCCGACTGTGTCCGCTCATTATATGGCGTCCTCCGAGCTGTCACACTTGAATATTTCCAGTGTGATCAGTATTGCTGTTTTCCTCTCAGATGTGACGTGGTGCTACCCGTTTGACAACACAGCACCCACCTCCTCCAAACCTCCTCCTCCCCTCACTCCCTCACACAGGGATTGATTGCCTCTTCTAGCTCACTCTGTTAGTGTTTTATATATCATTGATGATATCCAGCCATGGCAGCGCTGTAAAGAAATATGAGTTTAATTTGATGTTTTAAGCACACTTGACATTGAGCTGAGAGTTTGTGTAGCGCCGTCGCATCGAGAAGATGATCGCGTTTATGGCCTGTTTTGCAGTAGTAGTTTTACAAGGTGCCGGATGAGAACGCAAACCCGTGGCAGGCAGTATACTGTACTTGTGCTGGGATTGAACGCTTCACAGAGCTCCATTAGGATGTCTTTTTTTTCATCATTTATTTATTTTTTTTATGTCTGTCCCGTGGAACAATAGCCCAGTATGGATTTCCCTCCCAACATTTTGAAGAGGTTATTTTTCAGCAGGCCAGGCCTCTCAAGCTCCTATCCAATGGAGGCCTCTGGGTCTCTAGTGAAAACCAAACAAAGACAGGAATGTTGATGAGGCCTCCATCTTTACCCAGGGCCCTTTTTTTTTTTTTTGCTTTGCCTACACCCCAGGAATCTTCCAGAAGGCCCCAGTGTGGTGGAAGCTTTTAGCAGCTCTTTAGATGTGTGTGGAATGAAACCCGGCTGTTGCTAGGGCTTCCAAACATCTCCATTTTACACCAAGTGTCAGTGTTCACACTCGCACGCATCTCGACTGGGTTTTTCGCCACCTTCTCCCTCCGAGAGGCCGGCCAGGCTCGTGCCCTCCTGGGCAAAAGCGGAGTGACGGAGAGGCTGTTTTTGTACATGCCTTCACTCAGGTGGCAACAGTATCACATGCACTTTGCTCTGAAATTGAAACTGGCATTTAGCATCACATTGCTTTTACCGGAGCTGCTTTGATGTGTTTTCAAAAGGGCAGGTGTGTGTGTGTGTGTCTGTCTGAGCGTGTGTGTGCATGCATGCGTGTGTGTGTCTGTGTGTGTGTGTGTGTGCGCTGGCTCTTTTCACTCATGTGTGTCGGTATTTGTTTGATGTGTGTCCAGCCTTACGGGGCTGGAAGGTGAATTCCTTAATTTCCCCGTGGACTCAATTAGCTTTGTGATTGGCTGAGAGAAGGCCAGGTTGTGCTGTCTTCAGAAGGAAAGGAGACCTTTGAAACTGAGGTGGGAGCGGTGGGAAGAGAAGTGAAGCAGAATAGGAGATGAGCCGGCCACAGTGGTAATGGTGGTGGTGCTCGTGGTGCTGGAGAAGACTTGGCCTGTCAGTATTATTATAATGAGAGAGAGAAACCAGAGAAGCTCCTTCATCCACTAGCAGGTGTTGCGCGGCTCTGACTTCATTATGACCAATTAGAGTGAAGAAAATACTAATTATACCTTGGTTTCTAGGTGATTAAATACTAGGTTGGAAGTAAATTGCAGGGATAGGCTAACTGTAATCCCCCTGTGATCACCAAAGTCATTTTCATTTTGAAGTCACTTTCAGACCGTCATAATGAAGACTTTTTTGTGTCTGTACAGTATTTCTGTCTCTCTGCTTGGTGCTGTATGAAGACAGAAGTAATTTCACTGTGATGATTCGAGGACCTTTGGTGTCTCTCTGATTATCTCTTCTGCCTTATCCACATGTCATTTTGTTTTCATGCTGCAATGTATATCCTAATGTCCATTTAAAGTAGTTTTTCTATTTATTTAAATTGTTTTCTGCAGAATGACTCATGACTCATTTTCTGTGTCTGTTTTTCCATCAGGTTGCCGGTGTTGGAGTCGACGGCCTCGTCCGGTGACCTGTCACGACCACACCACATTGTGTCCGTGGTGCCCAACCGCTACCCGCGCTGGTTCACCCTGAGCCACATAGAGTCTCAGCAGTGTGAGCTGGCCTCCACCATGCTCACCGCTGCCAAAGGTGCTGATATATTCACATAGGATCAGATATAAATAGATAATATTGGTAACACACACACACGTAGCAGTCATGTGTGCCCTAACTCAAAGCATTCCTGTGTGCGAATCTCTTCTAGGCGACAGTCGGAGGCTGGAGACAGTCCTGGAGTCCATCCAGAAAAACATTCACTCCTCGTCTCACATCTTCAAACTGGCACAAGACGCGTTCAAGATCGCCACGCTGATGGACAGCCTGCCTGACATCACGCTTCTCAAAGTCTCTCTGGAGCTGGGGCTGCAGGTGCGCAAACACGCCCACGTCGTTTGTCAAAATGGGCACCGCCGTATATTTGCTGCTACCTTCTTTTTTTAGAGGGTTGTCAAGCGAGGTTGTAAATTTTTAGCGGTGTGTACATCAGGCCTTTGCTAACTTCAAGGTTCAGCAGAATCACAGTTTTCGCAATTGAGGGAAAGGCTTGGTATTACGTTCAGTATGTGTGATATTCTACTCAAATCAAGTCCCTGTAAGTCCTCTCTCTTTGAAACAGCCGTAAAACCCCCTCGAACTGCCTCTAACCACTGTCTATCTATAGTGAGTTTACTGTAAATGCCATAATGGTTCAGTTATGTTGAGATCTGTTGGGTGCAAAGAAGGACTTTGCTCTGGCGTTCATGAAACTCCTTTTTACTTTGTTTAAATTGTGATGGCTTCACTGTCTTGGAACATCACGAGGGAAAAGTATTAGCACTATAGGGTGCTCTCGTTCCTGTTAAACGACTCCATATTTCATGACCGTTATACGAGCATGCAGAGCAGACCAGACCTCATGACTCCCTTGAGATGTTATGGATGACCATTACAGATCCAAAGGTCTACTTTTGTGCGCCTCAGGCACACTTTGAGAGTCGCTGAACGGCAGCACCATCAGAAGGGGGCAGCTTCTTGAAACCTGTGACATTTTTGTTGAAACTGTACACAGATGTGCCCCTTATATTCCTCAAGTTTTTCACTCGCTGACCTTGCTGAATGTTGATGTATATGTGAAAAACAGTATGCAGAGTGTATGTGAATGCATTCTTCACTTAGATTTTTTTTTCACTTCACGAAGGTCAATGCACATAAACTGTACGAAGCTTTGTAAAGTAGTTTTGTTCTTTTTTCCTTGACATTTGTCAGACAAGCCTCTACTGCTGTAGTAAAGCAAGTTGATCTTGGACTGACTACATTCCTTACGATGTCTTCATACACTGCATTATTTGAGTATTTACTTTGAAGGTTTGCTTGAGGGTTTGTCATCCTCACAGCAGCTATGTCTTCCCGGCCGGTTCCAAATTACAAATGTGAAGTGAAACAGAAAGAAGGTTTAAGTATCTTTGATGACAGCTCCCCACTACGATTAATAAGGGTTGAAAATGAAATGCAGTCTTTGGCCTTGACGTTCTTCAGCTGTGGCGTTGAGGTGGCAGTTGAAGTAGTCTTCTATGACAGATATTTCAGATTCCTTCTGCTGTATTTTTCAAACAATTTAAGTCCTTTCTCTGCAACTCACCTTCGTTTCCTCTGCTTCGTCGTTGTCTTTCCCATCTTGCACAGGTGATGAGAATAACTCTGTCCACGTTGAACTGGAGGAGGAGAGAGATGGTGCGCTGGTTAGTCACGTGTGCCACTGAAGTGGGTGAGTGATCCGCCCGCGTCATGATTTCTGCTCGATTGTTTCAAGATGCGCTCGATCTGATTGCATAACCTTTCAACTTCCTCCTCTCTCCGTCCTACCTGTGTCTGCCAGGCGTGTACGCACTGGACAGCATCATGCAGAGCTGGTTCACCCTCTTCACCCCGACGGAAGCCACCAGTATCGTGGCCACCACTGTCATGTCCAACAGCACTATCGTCCGCCTCCACCTGGACTGCCACCAGCAGGAGAACCTGGCCTCCTCCGCCCGCACCCTCGCCCTGCAGTGTGCCATGAAGGACCCCCAGAACTGCGCCCTCTCTGCTCTTACACTCTGTGAAAAGGACCACATTGCCTTCGAGACAGCCTACCAGATTGTACTGGACGCGGCGGCGACGGGGATGAGCTACACGCAGCTGTTCACCATAGCGCGCTACATGGAGCACCGCGGCTACCCGATGAGGGCGTATAAGCTGGCGACGTTAGCCATGGCTCACCTGAACCTCAGTTACAACCAGGACACGCACCCGGCCATCAACGACGTGCTGTGGGCCTGCGCGCTCAGCCACTCGCTGGGGAAGAACGAGCTCGCCGCCGTCATCCCCCTCGTGGTGAAGAGCGTGAAGTGCGCCACCGTGCTCTCGGACATTTTGCGGCGGTGCACGCTGACCACGCCGGGCATGGTGTCGGCGCTGCACAGCCGCAGGAACTCTGGGAAGCTGATGTCCCTGGACAAGGCGCCGCTCAGGCAGCTGCTGGACGCAACCATCGGGGCCTACATCAACACCACGCACTCGCGGCTCACACACATCAGCCCGCGCCACTACAGCGAGTTCATCGAGTTCCTGGGGAAGGCCCGGGAGACTTTCATGATGGCTCACGACGGACACATTCAGTTCACCCAGTTCATAGACAACCTGAAACAGATCTACAAGGGCAAAAAGAAACTAATGATGCTGGTGAGGGAGAGGTTCGGCTGAGGGTGAGGCAGGGGGTCGCCGAAAGCTACCCCCTCTCACTCTAGTACTTTTCTATTAACTTGAGTCTGCCTTTTGAACTTCTTTTGGACTTATAAAATAGACAAGTAAAAAGAGGGATGTGACTTGCAGAATGAAGCAAAAAGAGAAAGGAAAAGATGACAAAAAAATCAACAGAGCCACACGCGGTATTATTGTTCTTGCTGTTGTTATTGTTATAAACATTATTACTATTATTATTATTAATAATATTATTACTACTATGTGTACAGAAGTGTTTTTATTTTTCAGAAGAGAGGAAATTTGTCACGTTGTGAATGTTGTGTGTATTTCTCTACATGTGTGCGAGAGGAAAATGAAAAGTGAAATGGCTTTTTTATTTTATTTTTATTCCTTTATTTTTATGATTTAAAGCATCTTTTTTCCCCTTTTTTTCAGTGTATATTGAGTTATATGTTGTCAAGTGGCTGAAGCCCTTCTACGATAGCGCTCATGATAAAAAACAAACAAAAAAAACGACAAGAAGAAAACAAAACAGACAACAACAAGAAGGAAAAAAAACAAACAACAACAACCCACAACCAACGTCTCGGCATCCTCAAAGAGAAACTAAGGCTTTAAACCACACAGAGCACCTCCCTCTGTCCAGGCCCTCGCCGGTGGGCGCTGGGCAGCACTGCACAGCTTAGCTCGACTCGGCACAGCTTGGGTTAGCACTGACAGAAAGCCACCATCAGCATTTCTTCGGACACAGCAGTAGCAGCAGAAGCAGCAGCAGCAGCAGCATTTGAGCAGCCATTAGTTTTCTCTGGGTCCCAGGCATTAGCGTCATTACACACAACAATGCTCTTAGCGAACTCGTGTTGTTGTTATTGTTATCTTCCCCCACCTCCATAATGAGTACCTGTTTTAGACAGCGGATGTATGCGGGCGCTACAGTGACGGCACATTAGGCAAAGATAATGAGTATTATTGTTCCATTAATGTAATGTAGAACAGCTGTGATTTTTAAACAGCCCAAGTTTGACTAAATAACCCTTATAGAAAAGTAGATACCCGGAGGGAGACGACTACCTCATGATACGGTATTGAACCTGCTCCCTTTTTTTTTTTTTTCCTTTTTTCCTTTCTTCCTTCGCTATTGTGATATTTATCATCCACGATAGCTGACAGTGTTAATTAAACAGGAGATTCAGAAGCAGAGACCAAGGTTATGAGGAGACGCGGAGTCAGATTCCTGCTGAGGTGTTTCTGCGCTCGGCTCTGCTGTACGTCACTGCCCTGGCATCGGTACTCGCGGCCCCCCAACAACCTCCTCTCCAAAATTGGCTCTAACACACTCGGAAGATGTGTCAGTGTGTCAGTATCCCCTCCCCACCACCACCACCACCACCTCTCTCATCTCTACAGCCACCGTTGGACGGTATTTTCAGACTAGGCCAGTGTCATTTCCCTCTGTGCATGTGAATCATAGAAATTAGACTCTCTACTGTTATAGTTCATTGTGTGGAACCTTCAGTAATTGTCAACCAGAACGTTCTCAGGGATTTCTCTACACAGGAAAAAAGGCGGAACAAATGAACGACTGACTACAGGAATAAGACAAAAACACGACACAACATGAGCGAGCATTTATTGTACTCTGTATATATGCCATAGTATATGTCTGAATATGGAGGATCTGAAAGTATATGTTAACTAATTTATACAGAGTATTCTATGTAATGTGAAATACTTGAAGCCGCTGTAGTTTGCTCTCTCTCTCTCTCTTTCTCTTTCTCTCTTTTGTCTCCTCTTTTTGTTTTTGTTTTTTTTCCTTTCTTTTGTTGAAACCAGAACATATCAGAAGGACTAGACTGACCTTGCTGGCGGCTTTTTTTCTTTTTTCTTTTGGACTCGCAAGGCCTCGTGCGTTCATACTTGAGACGCTGGATCCCGTCAGAAAATGCAAAGCCGTGGTCAAATTGTGATGGCGGAGAAAAACATTGCTGTTCATTCCTGCTGATTAAAGCATAGGAAAGGGATGGAGGCAGAATACTTCAGGCCACTGCTCGATAAATGTTTTGAAAACACGATACAGGATTTCTTAAAGTACTTAATTATGCATGTAAGCTGTTGCACTAGCCTAGTTTCCCGTAGGATCCTATGGGGAAAAAAACTATAATGTGCTTTATACAGGAGCTAATTGGAGATGAATCTGGTTAACAAAAGTCATGTATTATGTGTCCAGCCTTACGTGCATTTAAGGACATCTCTTGGCTGAAGTCTGCCTCATTTTGCAGTAATATAACCCATGTCAGAGTAACTTCATAATTGTGCTCACGTTGATAATAATTATGCACAGGTTCAATCTAGCTAAGATTAAAAACAAAAACACTCCTCAGTTCTCCCTTTCTTTCACCGCAGAACTTCCAGTGTCTCCTCTGCAATGTTCAGCTGTCCTATCATTACTTGCCTTTTTTTTTTTTTTTACCTTCTTTATACGTCTGATTTTTCTTTTTTCTTTCCTGTGCATCTTTTTTCTATCTTGTGTTCATTAAAGATAAAAGCAGCCTTTTCTCTTGCCTTGTCTTAACGCTTTAAAGTAACCAAACAGGAGATCTATCTAACAACCAAACGCGTTCTAAGAGGTGAGAGACAACCCACCTTGGTCCCAGCTTTAGTGTCCTTAATTAGTAAGTGAATGGCTGTGTAACTCATGCTTTAACAAAGCAATTCCTCACGTGTGTTTGGTGAAAAAAATACGTTGTCCAGTGTCTCTTGTTCTCTTCAGAAACAATTTCCTCTGAGTCTTTCTAGCTGATTTTTTTTTTTTTTTTTTTTTTGTTTTGTTTGTGTAGGAATCTTCTGCTCTCCCATTTTATTTATTACAATGACCCATGTATACATGCTTATGAAATTTAAGATTTGATACACCGATATCAATTTATTTATGTAACTAAATCACTGTTTTATAATCTTGTTAATGAGTCAATAATTGATTTTTTTGTTTTTGTTTTTTGTTTTAATAAAAGTTAGTTTTTTGAAATGTACATTCATGTCCTCTGCTTTATTCCTACCCCTTTTTTTTTTTTTTGCACCCTGACAGAGAAGGCGTTTCTTTTATTTTCTACGGCTGCACTTTCTTCTCAGGAAGTCTGTCATGGATCGTTATGGGATGCGGCCTGCGAGCCTTGGTCGGCGTATCAGCGAGTGCCGATCAGTCGGGACCGGTTCAGATCTCCATCAAACGGCGGTGTCAGAAAGAGGCAGAGAGGGATCACTCTCGCTGGCAGCAGCTTTCACGCTGTCATCTCGGGCGAGCTGACGAGGAATATGAAATGTATCAATTGATATTCCCATGGTCTTTGTAGCTTCTGTCAGGCAGCCAGGCTCAGCCAACCACAAGAACCTGTTTACATGCATCCAGCACCGACAGTGGTGCCACAGGATGACTAAATCAGTGTATGTAGTTTGTCAGGTGTGTGTGTGTTTGTATAGACATGTTTTTGTGCGTGCTCCTTCTTGTTTGCATGCCTCTGTGTGTTTCCACCGTCTTGCGTGTGTGTGTGTGTGTGTGTTAAGGCCTTCAGGGAGCGAATGGGAACAGGTGGTAGCTCCAGACTACAGGAGCTCCTGACAGCAGTAAGGTCCCCAGACTCCCAGCCCCTCATTAAACATTGACACAAAAACACTGCAACTGTCTGTGTGTGAACAGTAATGAAGCGCAGACGGCTACAGCGGTATACACACTGCAACTTAGCACAGCACGAGCTCTCAGTCCGCGTCTGTGTGCGAGCGCGCGTGTGTGTGTTGTCCATCTGTGTGCGCTCATTAATGAGGCACATTTGTCCATAGAGGTGTCCACTTAGATATTGAGGAATTCGTCAGGTTTAGCAACAAAAGCACCCGTCTGCTGTCAGAGGCCAGACAGAACTGTCCATTTGTGATGTGATGGATGCCTGCCTGTGAGAAACTGTGTGTGTGTGTGTGTGTGTGAGAGAGAGAGAGAGCATAAAACACACATGCATGTGTATATCCATGCAAGTAAGCGCACACTTGCTTGTGTGTGTGTGTGTGTGTGTGTGTGTGTGTGTGTCAGACCACTTCCTGTGTGTCTGACCTGTGCTCAGGTCCCTGCTCAGTTCCAGTTGGTAATGACGTCCCTTGGGTGTAGTGCGGTACAGCAGCCTCCTCCGGTCTGTCTCACTGTATACTCCTAATGACATCATGATCACACACTGGCCCCTTTCATGCCAAAAGCCCTCTTCCTCACCGTCACCATCAAAACTCCTATCTGGAGCGCTCACTCCCTCTCTCTCTCTCTCTCTTTCTCTCTCTCCATCACACACTCACTGCCACGGCTTCACAACACATCAAGGCGTTGACATTTTCCAGTGGAACGGTAGATCTATTATTCTTTATAGTTTCACCTATAGAGAGCAAATTTTCAAGTCAAACCAAGAGCAAAGTGAGTTTTAAATATGCAGTGTAAGACGTATGATAGCGGCAGGTGAGCGATGCAAAGCAAAATGTGGCGGATCTTTAAAAGCAGTAAGAGGTGCTGCTCTACAGTTCCCTGGCAGAGCCCCCTGACAACAGCTATGGCACCTTACACAATGAAATCTATAGAACTGCACTGTTTCTGTAAGTGCTTATTTATTCTTGAGCTGTAAATTAGCAATTCAAGGTTTTCTTTTAATAATATACTCAGCGTGTCTCATCGTAAACATCACAGCGGTCTCCTGGGTAATACTATGAGTTTATGTTATGGCTCCATATCTGACAGCACTCCATATGTGACTTTGTGTTGTATTCACGCAGCATTGCCCAGGAAAACCTTTTTGGAAAAGTGAAAATGTGAGTCTCACTTTGCTCCAAAGTGCACCAGTATTCAGTTCACTATAAATGAGAACATGATCCAACCCAAATACAGGAAGTATACCAAAACTAATTATTAATAGATGACAACTTTCAAATCGATAACTCATTATGACCATACCTTTCTCGCCAAGGACAACAAATCATAATCCCTTTCTCTCATCAGGGCTCACCCTCTCTTTCAGTAGTCTCTAACTCATTTTATTCCCAGAATCAAATGCTTAACTGTCAGCTGCACATATTATTTACCCTCTTGTAAACCATTTGATTGATAGAGACACCAAAGAAAAAACAAAAATCCAAGACTGCATAAGTTTAGTGTTGCTCCATTATTTCTAAGCTCAGGAATAGCAGTTTTCAGTTTCATTTCATTTGGATATTTTGTCCAGTATACAGACCATGAGACATTTGTTTTCAACATTTGGTGTGCCTGACAAAGTACAGTGTGAATGCTAAGCAAACCAAAAAGTGACACAGTTGCAATTTCACCCCAAATTGTCCTCCAAACTGCAGGCGTGAAAGCAGCCTAACACGTCCTCCAGTGATCTTTCCAGTAGTTGTGTAGTCAAACTATCCAGGAAAAGCCTTAACATTTACAGTATCTGAGAGTGCAGTCGGTGCTGTTCTAACACTGCTTCTTTCTGCAAAAAGTCCAGGGCCTTTGTGGTGCATCCAGCTTGCTATCATTACAGGAGTACAAAAAAAGGATCACAGACTTGTGTTCTTCAACACAGCCTGCAGCATCAGCCCGGCTACCACAGGGACTGTCTTCCTTTCCTCCTCTTCTTACAGAAGGCCGTTGGAGTTTGATCTCCTCTCTCCCCCTCCATCGGCCCCGAGGCGTCTGATTAAATGCTAATTAAAGCCGTTAGCGCTGCTATCACCGCTGCTAACTCCTCTCTCTCTGTCACAGAGATTAATGCCCCTCGTTCATCATCCCACCTCGCCCAGCCTGAGTACCTGCCCAGCTCGCAAAACCTGATCAAGTCATCAGCCCCAAAACCCCTCTCCTCCGCTCCCTCCCACCGCATGAAGATGGACGAGGGGTTTAAATTTTAATTTGAAAATTGCCCTCAATTACTTCTGCGGCGACCACTTGCCGGAGCTTCTCATGTGGTTGAGTGGAAAGGGGTTACAGCAGCGGGTCAGTGGCCGTGATGAGCGATAAGGGGACATTAATAAGAAAGGCAGAGGTTCATTTAAAAGCAGAAAGGACAGTGGGAGCAGCTTTCTCATTATTTAACTCCCCCAGCTTTATTTAAAGGACTTTATTTAAGGATACCAAGTTAATGTGTCCTCCAGGACAGACGGTTAAAGCGCCTGACAGAGTGAGAAAGTTACGGCCATAACTTACACCCTGAGCACACTCTGTGGTGCCATCTTTTTTACCTCTTTTGACATTCTCGCCATTTTCAGGCAGAGCGGAACGAGCCTTGGAGGGACATAAAATGTTAGAACAAAGTTACACACATCATTTAATTTTATTCTTTCACAATTTCTGGCCCACAAATGTTTTATTGGTTCCAATATCGGTAATCATTATAAGCTATTGGAAGATATTGAGCTATGTATAACAAGTCAGCCAAATGTCATTTGAACTACCACCAGATCGCGGGAGCTCTGCCCTGAAATATGCAGTTACTCTGCAGGGTCTCATCTGGTGTTTGTTTTATGCATATCATTTTTAACTGAATTGCGCTCATGCCTCTTGCTTGATAAGTTTTCTCCCCCTCTTTTAAACACACCTCACAGCAAACAGCTTATTGTAAGTGCAGATGCCTAATATCTAAGGGTTGTGTGTGCCTTTTTAAGGTATTCTGGCACAAATATCAGCCTCTTGATAGGTTAGTTAGGATTTTGTTCACAGTTTTGCTACAAACAAACCACTTTCTCTACTTTTATCCCCACGCTACGCCCACTTCCCACCCCAAGCACCAAACCTGAGCCAACAGAACTGTCACTCAGTGGTTTCCAAGGACAATTAACAAATATATAGAGATTTACGCACCTGCGACGAGACTGCTCCCACCCAAAAATACTTTCACATCATCTCTCATTGTTATTGCCAACACTCCGCCGGATGCCTGTCCAAAGGCTCTAAATCTGTCTGCCAGTGTTTATAATGTCACATTGAATGCTGAGAAATGGAGGAAAAACCCACTTGACTCCTCCTTTCCTGCTCCTAAATGTGTCTTGAACATAAACCACACATGTAACAGGACGCCATGTATGCATTGCATTTGGATTCATTGTACTGTACTATGGCATGGTATATGGTAAATGGACGTGTACTTCTTTAGCACTTTTTTTCTGCTTCCAACCACTAAGAGTGTTTTATTATACATGTCAGTCACTCCATTCGCTCACACATTCATACACTGATGGGGGAAGCTTCCATGCATGGTACCATCCTGCTCATCAGGATCTAATCTAATACTCATTCACACACACACACATACACACACACCGATGACTATGTCTTTGGGGTTCAGCGACTCGCCCAGGGCCACTTCGACATGCGGACTGGAGGATCAGGCGTTGGTACTGCAGATGTTCTGATTAGAGGACGAGCCGCTCCACCTCCTGAGCCCCAGTCGCTCAGACTCGCAATGGCAAGAATGTTACAGACTTTGATAAAGACTGGAATCTGAGCTGAATATGGCTTTATGTCAGTCTCCACATTCTTTTAGGCTCGGAGAGTAGCTCTCCCACCGCACACATCTCCAGACTCCAGGTAATGTGACATTTAATAGCATGTGCAGCATGCACAGGTTCTGGGGCTGCACTGCAGGAATAAACAACACCATAGTCAAGGTTAGCAGGCTTCACAGGAAGAGATAGCTTTAACATTCCATCGCTGGTTGATTAAAAGCCTAAATGAGTAACAGCATGATGTCCCCCCACTCACTCCATCATCCAGTCTGCTTTTTTTTTTCTCTCTTTCTTTCCGGCAGCAGCAGGCACCCTTCGTCCGGCGAGCAGGAACAAAGAAGGGGGAAGAGAGACAGAGAGAAAGAGGGATGGAGCGACAGGAAGAGGAGAGAATGAGAGCATATATCAAGGCCGTTTTCAGTGACATTTGTGCTCTCGGTGTGGAGAGCCACTATGAATATCAATATGAACCCATGGAGAGGAAACATAGTCTCTTTTTTTTCCTTCTCACTGGGCTATTCATGCACACAAGAAATCTATTCAAGTCAATGTAATGGCCAATCTCTGAGCCTGTGCATGGTTGTGTGAACAGTGCAGCCCCGACTCTACATCTTCTCTCTCCCTCTCATGAGTGTGGCTGGGCTTGTATCAGTGAAAAACACTTTATGTCAAGTGCAACTGTGGCGAACACTACAATATGTAAATCAGATTGGATTAAATGCCTGCATGAGTGGAGCTCGACGGCACCAATCAGCAACAGCTACCGACCAACAGTTTTCCCAGTGTCGTTTTCGGCGTTTTCACACAGCTTCTCCCTTCTCCTCTCCTCTCTCCTCTTCCTCTTCCTCTTCCTCTGGTGCTTAGAGATATAGAGTCAAAGGGATGCAAATCTACCCACTTCCTTCCTCCCTTCCCCCCATCTGCAAACACAGATAGCCCCAGGCCAGTCCCAGGCCTTTCTATATGCAGAACCAGTGACAGGAGTTACGCATCATTCTCCCCCGGTTCCCTCCCTAACAAGCTGCGAGCCTCGCTCTCACTAGGCTCCATGTATGAAGCTGTGTGATTGGTTTGGTACGCTAATAACAATACGGGAATAGTGTGCCAGCTGCCTCCTCCCTCTTTGCGTGTGGATCTTTACCGCCTCCTCTCTCCTTCCCCATCCCCACTCACCTTTTTTTTTTTTTTATTGTGGGTGTATGAGTGTTTGTGTGCGCCGTATCTGTGCATGTGTGATTGTGGACTGTCGGCTCCAGGCTTATTACTTTAAGTTGTCTCCAGCCCCAGCGCTAATCCCTGTCTTCTTCAGGGAGGGATAACAATAATACAACAAGATCCAGAGGTACTAATGAAATCCTATCAGGTTCCTGAGTCTGAATGTCAGAGAGAGAGAGAGAGAGGGAGAGGGAGAGAGAGAGGAAGCTGGGAGTGTATGAGGTATTGATTGAATGGAGACCGGAGTGAGAGAGAGAGAGAGAGAGAGAAGGAGAGGGGGGAGTGAGGAGGAAGAAAGAAAGGCAAGGAAGTGTAGTCATGAAGAGAGAAAATAGTTGCTGGAAAGCGAGTAAATAAACAGAGCGAGAGCGAGGCTTGAGGAGGAACACGGTGAGAATAATCAGCGAGAGAGAGAGAGTGAAAGGAAGAAGGGAGGCAGACTTATGCCAAAAGAGGAGATTAAGAGTGGATGCGAAAGTTGGGTACGAGTGGAGACAGAATGTTTTCTCTTCGGTGACTGAGCATGCGGCAGCTAAAACACATCAGCTCTGACTTGAATGGGTTTCAGACCCAGACCAATTCTCCCTCTGCGTCTCCGCCAGACCCACCATTCGCCCCTGGGATTGAATTAGGCCTGCCCCATTATACAGTTGCCATGGGGACCCTGACACCTCCACTGACGAAGTGAGAGCCACGCAAGGCTGAGTTGCTGATCAGAATGTGTGTGTGTAGCGTGTGTGTGTGCTGTGTGAGCATGCACATGTCTGTTAGTGATATGTGTGCCTGTTCACTCCTACGTGTGTGTGTGTGT
>JBAJHX010000076.1:19592823-19611724 GCA_037176925.1 Amniataba percoides | reverse complement strand
GTTTTCGCTCACCGGTTGAAATAATTGGTGCCTTTTACAAATCTTCGGCTAATATAAACGTTTGATTCTTATTCATCAGCCCTTCCCTTTTTCTGATATTGTGCTTTTAGTGCACGGGCCAAACGCTTTTAACTTTTTATGAGAAAAACAGCTCTGTTTTCAGCTTTTTGGCGAAGCATTTTGCAAATAATCAAACGGTGGTTTTAAAGTTGTTTGCTTTACTTAAGAAGCAGGATAATTTCAAAAACCAATAAAGGAGCACCTGATCCTTCAGTTTATCTGAAAAGCTTAACATCACTGAAGGCAGACTGTTTTTATGTGGACAGTGGCAGGAAAACACTCAATAACGAAGCAAAAAAGTGATATAAATAAATTATATAAACACCTAAAGAATCACAATTAAATTAAATAAAAGAAAGAAAGAATGATAAAGAAAACCAAGTCTAGTTTATGACACTATTGTAGTTCCTTTAACAAGAAGTACCATGAAGATGTAAGTGAATCTGTACAGTCGCCTTGTCCCAAGATATAAAAAAGGTCCAGAGTTTCTTTTCCCCAGAGGATTTTTTCCAAGTCCTTCCAACAGAAATCAATTTAACCATTTTTGAAATGAAGGTGGATTCATTCTTTCCAGTCTTTAAATCTTTATTAGTGGTTCTGTCTTTTTAACTCTGCAGTTTTTTGCTACTCAGGGCAGAGCTGCCCCAACATGTGTGACATTTGAAAAGCTTATATGACTAACATGTTGCCTGCTGGAGTCATTTGAAGCATTTGGGTCCAATATTCAATCCTCCTCTCCTTTTGTTTGCTCTGGTCGGGTCATCCTTAACTCCTGAGGAAAATATCTGGCTCTAAATGCTGCACTACGTTCACCAGCCAGTCACTAAGTCTCATCTATCTGCCAATCTGTCATTTTGGACAGTGAGAGTTAATTTCAACAGCAAAATCACATCCAGAAAAACCAAAACAACGAGCTGAAAGACACCACAAGCGCTCTCTGTACAGTAAACAACTGCAATGTTGGGTGATGACTGTCTGTCAGGTCACAACAAAGGACCTTTTCACATTTTTGGTCCATATGAATATACTGATTTATGCAGCCTTAAGAATCTGATTTCAGGCCAATAAAACACTCGTCATAAACATTTTTTATTATATATTTATTTGGAGGGTTAAAGTCTCCTCCAAACAACCAAAACAAATCTCTATGACCAAAATGTATATCACTTTAAAAAATATATAAATAAAAGTTGTTTATCATTTTGTTTAGTTGTTTTTGGGAGTTTGGATCCAAAAGGTGGGACATAAGAAGAGTAATTTCAGCCCCTAAATTATTCTGGTATAAATGGTATTTCTGAGCCTTTTCAAGTCCCTGTGGCATGCAGGCACATTTTTCATGTTCCCGTAAAAACATTTTTGTAGATTAGCTAAGACACTGCACATATATTTCTAAAAAGAAATTCATTGCATCTAAATTTGTTCATGTATTTATTTATTTCTCCAATTTTTACTTGTGTCCCCTGCGTAAACCTGAGCTATGGAGATCGCAGTTACACACTTTTAACACCCTCACTGCTCACACACACACACACACACACACACACACACACACACACAGACACACTCATGCACAAACAACTGGATGGATATTGAAAGCGGATACCTTGTCTGTCTCCTCACATTGGAATTTTGTCACCAACGCAGTTCTAATGGATGGCCAGAGAAAGGATGCCACCCACAGCACCATCTGGCTAATGCCCCGTCCTCTGCTTATGAATTACGCTAAATTGTGCCCAAGAGAGTGAAGCCACATGTTCATTATGAAAGCTGCAGGGGTATTAGAGATCCCCTGAGTCGCACCAAACGAGCTGCATGTCACAGGACGGCGTGACACACAACACGGTGCCGTGAAGGGGAGAAAAAAAAAAAAGATGCAACCTTCTCCAGATTTAATAGGATGCATTCATCAGGCAACCCTGACTGAGTTCTGACAGGATTGGTTTTCTATTGTTTCAACTACGATTGACTGTTCTGTCGGCGCTGAATATGTTTGGTCGGCCTGTTTGGCGGGTCACGCTGTTTCACAGTCCATATCTGGGAGCCACTGTGGGTTGGCTGAAATCATGAGAAACTGCACTGATGGATGTCGCCCCCAACGAAGAGTGACACCTGGATCCGAATTGAAACACGGTAGCCATTTTGTGGGAAAATGCTTACAACTGCAGCCAGAGTACTCCGAACCACCATTAGGTATCTTTATCTGCGTCTAGACCATCATGAGACCTGCCTAACAGCATCTGTCAGTCCCTGCAAAACCCCCCCTGGTGCCATAAAAGACCGGGCGCCCTCAGTAAAGGAACCGAGGCTGGAGAACCCAGTGGGGACCCATAGGAAGGTATGGAGAGAAATAAAATGCTTTGCTGTTTTTTTTCCTTTTCCCTTTTGCTTTTTTCATCACACACCATGGCGTGTGCCATGCATCGCCATGCAGGCAGATGGGGGAGGTGGAGGTGGAAATAAAACATGCATGAGTCGCCTGCAGCCCAGGAAAATAATTACTGTCATTTAGCAGACATGTAGAGGAGAGCAGCGCAGCCCAGTCTGCCCACAGTATACCGCCACACCGCCTGCATACCGATGAACTGGAGGGAAAACAGAGAGGGAGGAACGCGCTGAGTGGGAGAGCGAGTTGTGTGCGAGATGGCACAACGCTTCCTTCTTTGATGGTAATAGATGCCGTGGTTTATTTTGGGGATGTTTTCATGTGTCACTCACGGCTGACAGAATCCTGTTGCAATCACAAGAAATTAAACAAAGAGGCTCTCCTTTTTCATCCCTCGCTCCCCTCACAGGAGCTCCGACGCGCCACGCCACGTTACGAAGCACCGTTCAGGGGCCCGGCACTTTCAGAGGACAAGAGAAGTATATTTCTCCGAAGATCACAGAACGAGATCTGACCTCTGTGTCTCGGCTGAGGCTGTATCTCTCTCTTTTACTCTGTCACTCATCCCCTCTCCCTCCTCCTCCTCTTCCTCTACATCTGTCCATCGCCTTCCTTTTTGTCTCCCTCCTTCCCTTCCCTTTCGCCTTGAGTCAGACCACAGCACAAATTTATAGGAGGTGGAGGGATGCCAGTGGAGGTCAAACGCGTGAGCGGCTCCCCGTCTGCCTCCCCTATCATTCTTTATGGCTGATCTAGTGGCGGAGCCTTCATTACCCTGAATTATACGCTGAGATTATTACCTCTCCCCCCCGGCCCATGCAGGACGGCCCTGGCCTTATCATCTTATCATCTTACCCAGGAGGAACGTAATGCGGGAACCCTTGATATATAGCGCAACATCTGCCTTCAACATGGCTCCGCTGCGGATCTTTGAACTTTACTTCCTCGCATCCACAGTATGTGATGTATGTGGCGTGTGAGTGAGATCATAGGCTTATTTGTGGAGAGCCGAAATGGACTGCACAGGCACATAATGTGATAGGGGGTGTTGGCATTCCACGTAGATCTGAGCTGTATCGATTCTCTTTATTTTATTAGACTAACGGATCCCCCCGTGATTGGAAACTTCTTCTCTCTGGCACCACAGGAGAATCCCACTGAGGTTTGTTCCATGCCCTGTAACCCGGTCTGTCGGCTTTCCAGAAGTTTCGCCACACCTCCGCTATAAAAGTGTCTCAATGTGATTAAAGTATTTGAGTTTGAAGCCTTCATTTTGTAAAATACTCCTCTGTTGGCTCCTCAGATGCAGCAGCTTTTACATGCTTATTTGTAGTCTTTTTTTTCCCCCTTCCCATCTGGATTTGATGTGTGAGGGAAACCCAGTGATGACCCAGCTGCAAAGACATCTGGTAACTGTACCAAAGGCTGGCCCTCATTGTTCCCATTTTACAGATCTGGTTGGTTCAAACTCTCTCTTCAAATTTAGACAGTAAGAATCACGTGAGTTGGACTCACTTTGTTGTTGCTCCTTTTCTCAGCAACACACCTCCATTACACATGTTTATTGCCACAACTGAGGTGCCAGTGTGAAGCCTGATAATCTGGGAAATCAGCGGGGTGTTCAGATAGCAGCGAGCTTTGGCAGTCTTGATATATTGTACTTTTTCACAACTCATTTTCGAGTGGGCACACAGAGCGAACCTGCGCTGTATCGTGGTGTAAATATCAATGCAGGCACAGAGGGGGGTAGCAGACAAGAGCTAGATGACGCATATAATGCAGCAGGCTTCATCATCTCAGCCATATCAGTAGCTGAATCCAAAATTTCTCAGGGAGTTTGCAAAAGTTTTGCCTGACAGATTTTCTTTCCTGTAATATCAGACACACAGACACACAGAGTCAAATGTCTTTGTTGTAGTCAAACCTCAGTGGTGGCGAATGCACACCAGGTGGAGCTGAGGGTGCTGATATATTACTTTTTCCACCTGACAATCTGTCATCAGCTTGTGGTGCATTCAAGACTTTTACTTAAGTAAAGACAACAGCACTCCGCTGCTGGTAGTTTAATCAATACATTGCATAACATTTTATAAGATGGTGATGTGGTTTGGATGAAAAAAGGATTTTCAATTGCAACAAGTAAATATGTTATCAAATACAACACGTCTAAATTGTATAAATATCATAAAACCAAAATACTTTAAGGTATACTCTTAATGACTTAGATAAGGCAAGACTATTTTATTTTGCGGCGTGGTTTCATTGCACATGAGCTCAATGTGCTTTACATTAATGTGAGAACAGCAACTGATAAACAGCAACAAAAGAATTTAATGAATGAATACAAAAAAGCCACCCACCCACCCAAAGACAGCAAAGAGCCCACAAGCAGACAGACACAAACATGCACAGACACACACATGGCAGCAAGTAAAATGTAAAAATGATACATAACCCACAATGCAACTCAGTGTCGTCTTTCATTAGAGCCTCCCTGACTGGTTAACACCCCAAAATTTTCAGACTCTGTGCCTCCAGTTTGTAAAGCTACCATCATATTATTATTTTCTCAGACTTCAGGTCCCACCAGAGCTGCAGAAAACGTTACACACTGTTTTCACCAGCCGTGCAGCAACAACACTTTTTACCTCCAGTGCCAGCGTTTTTAAAATTCAGACTTTCATGAATATCTGCATATGGCAACTACAGTTCAGCAAGGTTAGGGTATTTTAGAAAAACACTGTGCTGGTAAAACTGGTGCAGAGCCCCTTCAAGTAAAGCAAAAGTACTTTGTTGTCCTTTACTTCCGGGGAACACAGCACAATGACTGAAAGTGAACACAGCAGAAGGCCGTGTAACAAATACCGATCATCAGCAGCCATGAGCCCCATCAATGGGCACAATTACAGAACTTGTTGGGCTGTATCATGACCAAAGTGTAAGTATAGACTCAGCAGGGGGGTTGTAGACAGGATTCGGATGGCACACACACACACACACACACACACACACACACACACACACACACACACACACAAATACATACAGACCCCCTCCCCAGCCGGTGTGCTGCTATATCAGGCAGCCAGGCGGGGAGTCAGGGAGCAGTAACAGGGCTATTAGGACTCCCAGGGACCCTATCGATCTCCTCATTGATCCCCTCCTGCCACGGCTAGTCCAGACAACTGCGAGGGTTTATACAGCTACTACAGGGAGGAGTGGTGAAACACTACAGGCAAGAGCACATGTAACACCACATCACGGACATGGAATGAGGGGTAAGAGAGCCACTTAGAAGAGGAAACAAAGAGGAGAATCAGAGCTGGAGTGGAAGTTTGAAAGGTTTAAAACCTTCTCGCCTTTCCTCCAGTCTTCATAACTTCATGACTAACCTTTTTGCTTCTGACTGCCCCACCCCCCTTCTCTTTTCTCCATGTGTTGGGATCACTTTTTCATACACGGCTCACATGGTATGAGTATCTTTGAGCTTTGACGGCATCCCCAAGATGATTGGATAAAAATGACACCATGGCTGGTGTGTTAAGTGAATGATTTTTTTTACAGTATAAAGTTGTTATCCAGCTCTCGGAGCTGTGGAGATTTATAATCTGTGACAAAACGGGGAAAAATCTCAACCACAATCCCCAGTGAAACAGAGCATCGCAGTTATCGAAACCAGGCAGGCTGGAAACCTTCACCCTGCCTCCAAGTGGATCTCATTAAAGCAACTGTGACTGAAGGGCCGAGAGATGCTTTTGGTCCACATGTTGCACCCAGTGGACCTGCTGTGGCAGAAGAAAGTCATTGTTTCTCTTGCATGTCTTTAATCTCCTCTCTGTAAACTGCTTTTCCTCAGCAGTGCTGCAGGGCTCTTGATCACGAGCCGCTGGCATGTGTCAAAGAAAATAATGCAATACCGCCCCCGCTGGACTTCTCATGGTACTACTACAGCAAATGACCTATTGTTTATGCATAAACTGACCACGTGTGCTATATTACATGATCATCACAACAGTCTAATAATTGATATCCACTTCCTCCGTGTGTGTCGACTGTCCAGATTTAGTGACCGTGTGATGAGTGAACTTGTGTACTGCTGAGTGTGCAGTCCGACCCTGATGTGTATTAATGACTGAGGGGATGGCAGGTCCTCATCACAGTCCAGCTGATTAATAACCAGCCCTTCACTCCCTCCCTGAAAACTAATGGCTCTCTGTCTCACTCTGTCTATAATTATCACTCAATAATGAGGTCTAAAAGAAGCCGTGTGTGTGTGTGTGTATGTGTGAGTGTGGACAAGAGAGAGCAAGTTTACAGACTGTACATTGAACTTATGAGTTAATCCATTCAAATAATTCATTTAAATACAAATAGGAAGTTCTTATAGTTTACTTAAGAATTTCGAATGCACCTTTAGTTACTTTGCAGATAAACATTTTACATACAAAATATGATTAACTTTATGTTTCCATAATGACCTTTTATTTTTGACACTTTTTAAGTAACACTCACATACTTTTACTTCAGCTACACAGTAATGCAACTCTTTTAATTGTATGGGGATATATATCATAGCATTACTTCTTTTACTTTAGTGAAGGCTCTGAAAACATTCTTCTCTAAAGTGTGAGTTCATCCAAATTATGCAAACACATCATAAACAGATTAGAGTGGAACCACATTTTTACCAAACAAATAGTCCCAACAGAGAATGTTGATGGTGTGTTTTGTGGATAATTAAAAGTAAAGGGGAGGACTGTGATCATTTCATCAAATTGGATTTAAAATCCCCAGTATATGGACAAATGATCATTTTTTGAAAATAATCTTTTATTATCAGCTTGACAGTGGAGAGTAGTTTTCAAAAAGCATCCTGACATCCGGACTTTATGCTTCATTGTGTGCATGTTAATGCAACCATAGGGGCATCTGAAAACCTGGACAAATTTTATCCAAATATACAGACAAATAGGATAGACCTGAATAGATGTCTGACTTCCATACATGACATGAGAGGGGTCACTTAATGGTTTGATTTGATAGTTATGTTAAGCTATGGGCTTTTAAGTCACCTGATTTTAACCAAATGAAACACTTTGCACTCATGTGTTAAACAGAGACCTCCTTCATCAACACACCAAATGAGGGACTTTGTTTTGGAAAATATACTATATTATATATATTAGCTGACAACTGATAGTGTCAGAAAACAGTCACTGTTATCTTTCCTGCTACTGCTACAGAGATAATGTCAACTAATCTGCTAATGACAGGGACCCCTCACACAGATATGTGTAGCTATGAGGGTCCCACTAATTTTTTCGTGATAAGCGCTGTGTGTTAAATAGGTGCATGTCAGACAACGAACAGCTCCCAGCAGTGTGGCTACGAAAGGCCCCAAAACACACACACATTCACACACGCACCTACAATGATTTTAAACAAATAAAACAAGCCTCCAGAGGAATGGAGGCAAAACACTTTGAAATAGGATTTATTACTTTTAGTGGATCTATTATAATGACACAGGCACTGAAATCCCCACGAGCAATAAACAATTCCCAGATGGAAATTACACCACGGCACAGGTGAACACTTGTCTCTAATTATTTGCTGCTATGTACTTGCGGCGTGCTGCAGTGTCATTCTCCCGTTTTTTTGGACTTTCAGGTTCATTTTTCACTTGCAGGTCAGCTCATCCGTGCTATCACCCTCTTTGTGATAACAGTGCTGAAGATAGAGCTGTCAGAAATACACTGCCTTTATTTGCGTGTTGCTAACATCATCCTTATCATGTTCAAAACAGAGTGAAGTGCCTGCACCGTTGAAAGTACCACAGTTTGCTGTCTCATAGGGCATCGCATATTACATCAGACTGCTGAGCTTGTAGATCAGCTGCAAAGATTTATAATCTACTTAACAATTATAAGTGCCACTATTAAGACTCATTACCTGCTAATTCCTTCCCATTAAGAAGCCAGTCCTCCATCTGACGTGGGTATCAGACACAGGGGTGTGTTAACCTGTCGAAAAAAAAAAAAAACATTGCTGTGGTGCAGTTTCTAGATACTAGCCAAACTGAGCTCAGGGGATTAACTCCATGCTGATAAGACCGATAAGGTTCATAAAACCATTACACCCTCAGAGTGCCAATAACAGCTCTGATGACAGTGCATTCACAACAAGCATGAAGAGGGTGTGGATGGATTTCATTCATAATACATACAAGAATTGCCTACTGTACCATTCATCATGAGGCGTTGTTAAATAATGACCCAGGATGATGCTAATCAATAAACAAAGAGCGAGGTGCACAGTAGAGGCTGTAGGTCAGGAAGAAATAAAGCTGTGCATGTTGGCCAACGCTATCTGTTATCATGCTTTTTTATTGTGTTTCTTTTTTCCTTTGAATTTACAATGACTTTACATGTTCTCTTTGCCTGTTTTTAGGATGATTGTAGGGGGAAACATTTTATACAGTTAGAAAATTCACCAAACATTACAGCTGTACAATGGAAGCTGAAGAAAAGATTCTTTAAATTTCAAATTGTGTTCAGTTTCTTTGTTTCTGCACTATCATGCTGTGCACACGGCAACCATTTCCAGTTCCATAAAAAAACATGTTTATGGAAAAATTACCTTGTGACTTGTGCTGTGTCAAACACAAATGTTGTGCAATACTGAGACATTTTATCAGCGCAGAGTGTCTCACGTTGTGGGCTCGGTGCCAGTTGTGTCCCTGGTTGTGATGACAAAGTAGCATCCATCAAATTAAAAATTAATTTCCTTCCCTGATCATGAATCCATTGCTTGCTTTAATTCTATTAAACTATTATTGCTTTTGTTATTTTTAAAAAAAAGTTATATTGAGTTCAGTGTGCGAAAGGGATTAATGAGAAAAAGACAAGATGTTTTGCTGGACTTGTTTGCCAATTTGTAATATTAGTTGTTATAGCATCACTATCTAGTAACACATTTGGTCTTGTTTGGTCTGAATACTTGGGAAGATATGAAATTCATCAACATAATTAACTGGCAACAGCATAAAATATAAATCATCTACCTTTTGTTTGCAGCATCATAAATATATAAAGTTGGTAAATAAAGGCATGACTTGCAATTTGGTGGAGTTGGTGGTGGTTAAGAATAACATGGACTATGATCAGAGCTCGTCAGCTGCCAAATTCAAAATGTATTTGATCAGCCTTGCATAATAATTATTTTAATTTAAATACTCACATGGGATAAATGTGAGGGATGACTTACACATAAAATATTATACTAAACAAGAAACATATACAACAATACAACAATTATTTAATTAATTAATTTTTTAAATTATATTTTATTGTATTTTATTTTATTTTATTCTATTTCATATATAGTTTCCTGCCAACCTTGTCAGTTATTTCCTCCTTGAAAAGGTACAGTACATAATAAAATTAAGTGAATATAACAACCAAGATTTACTCAGACGGTTCTAGAAGTGTTGTTGAATTAGATTAGATTAGATTAGTTTTTTCTCCTTAAGTTAACATTATAGTTTGTAGTAGCAGTATATATAATACATATATATCAATATATAGTTTGCACATGTCATCTTTCAGCTGTACATTCAGAGTCACCTTTGAGTAAGCAAATGTATTATCAATATAGTACTATACTTTAATACTGTACCACTTTAATATTATACCACTGAGAGAGGTACATGCTATTCTTTCCACTCAGGACTCGGCTAAGAGTATAGAAACAAAAATTCACAAATCTAGAATCATACTCTAGTCCACACATCTCTATTACAAAGTTTTAAGTTCTGCTGTCACCTTATCAAATAATAACTGAAAGTATTTTTATCTCTGACAGTGTTTTTGTCTCACTAACAGCCCTATCTCTCTCCTCCGTCTGACCCCTGATTAATACTGTGTTAATATACAACCTGGAAGGCAGGAACTTCCCAGCCACCTCCTCTTACGCCTGACACCGAGATGTAAGAGACACACCTTCGGCTGCAGCTACATTTGATGGTACTCAAACCTGGTAAGAGGATTTATTTATGTTTAGGCAAGAATTGCCCCTGAAAAGGTACTGAAGAGATTAAAAATACGCGCCACCACCTCCTGTCTGATACCAGTGTCATTGAGACGCCCCTCCACCAGGAAAAAGACGAAAAATCCACCTGGAAACTTCAGTAAAGAAGCAACAAGTGATTCAGCCTGACCATGAGTGTGACGAAGCAGCTGTGGTCTCTGGCCCGGATGGTCCTGCCCGGCGTGGGCGTCGCGCTGACCTGCATCGGGGCCTACCTGATCTCCATTCAGAGAGATTACGGGTACGGCTGGATGCTCTTCCCTGCCTACATCGGCATCGTGCTCGGCTTCCTGGCCTTGCTGCTCGGAGTCTTTTGGAACATCTGCCACAGCATGAAGAGCAAGATTTACCAGAGAGGAGGACATGAGCAGCACATGCAGGTGTACACCATTGAAAGGTACGAGCACCTGGGGCCACAAAAAGAGCAATCATAATAATAGTGGGGAAAACTGCTTATTGATTTGTATTGAAACCTTGAATTACCAAGCTGCTGGGTGAGGAAAAAAGAGTCAGTATATAAAGGAAATTACTTGCTTTTTTTAAAGGACATTTATAAGCAATTTCTTTTTATGTTACTGAATTAGTATTGTAAAATAGTTACTATAACTGCCGAATATATTCTCCTACACAACAGGTAAATGTGTGATAAAAATAGAATTTCTCACATCCTGTTTGTTCATCATTCAAAATGTCTATTTCAGCTATTATTCTACTCGTTTTTTTATAAAGTTTTTAACATCTGTTCAGGGACAACAGAATACAGTGTCCTTTCTGTGCTCACTCTGAGCACTGTCCCAGTCAAACGAACGATAAAAGCTAAACTTATTCCTCTGATGTATTGTGTCCCTTTTTTCTCTGCAGACCGAGCTCCTACCCTCCGTCGTACGAGGAGTCTCAAGCCAGCCAGGAGGGCCCCGACACAGCGCCTGAGTTTGCAGTGACGGTGGACGGGGTGGACGTGGTGGTGATCCTCGCTCCTCCTCTGTACACTCAGGACAGCTCGCAGGCTCCAGACTGCACGTGGAGCTGGGAGCGGCCTCCTCCGTACAGTCAGGTGGAGCGTGTCCAGCAGGGAGAGGTGGACGCAGAGGAGCATAGGGAGGCCTTGTCCGTGCACTGAAGGAGGAAGCTTTCTTTGCCTAACTGGCTGAGATCTAACAGAAAAAATAAAAAAGAACAGGAGATGCCTCTAAAGGTGGCTGGACTGCTCGGCTACCAAACGATGGACCACAGAGATGTCTGTGTTGAGCCGATGGTAACAGGCCCATTTCAGCCTCGAGGTGTTTTAAAAAATGTACGGCCTGTCGGGTCGAGCTGTCGTTTTGCGTTGCTCAAATGGTTTTCATCCAAAAGCAAGGATAAGCTGCGCATTTGAGTTGCGAAACTGCCTGGTGGTGTGACAAATAACCGAGAACAGTATTAATTCGGTTGGATTCTTTGATGTCTGAACTGACAAGCAGCACTTTCCTGTACCTGCACTATAGCTCCTGTTTGTTCTCTATTAAATTCAAACACTGCTGTATGTTTACAATATTACAACCGTTTGTGTGGGAGTGAATGGTGATGCCCTTGTTTTTGGGTGATTTGTGCTGTAGAATAATAAAAAAAAAAGAGTCATCATAGTGCAGTGCTTGTCCTCCTATTGTTTCTCTGTCAATACAAAGGACACACTTGGCAGACTTGTCTTGCAGTATTAATCATGACAATATCTTTGAACACTCTTCAAGACATCTTACAATAATATTGATAATAAATTAGTCTGAAAGAATCGGATGCCAGGCAGCCTGTTATGTACTCAAAGTGGATAAAAGTAACACTCAGAATTGTACTTTTAGTTAACTATTCATTTATAGGCTGATTCTCCTTGAAAACAATCCCTCTTTCAAGAATAATGAAACTGAATCACACAACATTGAATAAGTTGAGATTAAAATCAGACTCGTTAGAGAGACAACATGCAATAAATGTACGCAGTCAGACTTGAACCGAGATGTTACATATACAGCTTTTAAGTTAATCATGGTAATAAATTGGATTTTTTAAATGTATTTTTATAAAACATTTAGGTTTGAGGCTGACCAAGACAGACCAAGATGGCAGAAACTAAACAAGACAACTAATAAAACAAAACAGATAATAATACTTAAATACATAAAAATTAGAACTCATCTACTTCTATATAATATTATGCACATACGGGACATAATGAAATGAAAGAATGACACACAATAATGAGTTAGTAGTTTTATTTTAGTATATTTGGATACTATGGACCTTACTAAAGCCAATAATGCCTTTGACATGTGAGGCAAAGGTTTTTTCTGTCCGTGCTGAATGTCTTCCTGTTCACTGTGTGCCACGCCATGACACGTCCTAACAAACAGCTTTAATAGATTATGAGTGCTCCCTCAAGCACATGTTGCTCAGTTGAAAAGTTCACCACAATAAAGATACTGCTGGAGCGACGGCGTTCAGCAGCTTCGCGGCTTGTTCATTCTCATGCGCATTGCCAACGTAAAACGTGGCTGTTCCACTATCTTCATTACCAAGTATTTTAAAGGAATGTAATCATCTAATCATGCCCCTTCCCATTAGACACCAGTCCCCGCCACATGAACGGTTTCTGTGAAAACCCATAAACCGTCTTCTTAGCGACAAATTCAGAGGTGATAAAGTGGCATTGATCGTCATCCAACCTCAGAAAAAACCCCTGAC
Organism: Amniataba percoides; assembly: GCA_037176925.1. NCBI lineage: Eukaryota > Metazoa > Chordata > Actinopteri > Centrarchiformes > Terapontidae > Amniataba > Amniataba percoides. The sequence continues at coordinate 19,598,478 of JBAJHX010000076.1, read as the reverse complement.
ATTATAAAACAGTTGGATGGGGCAATAACCTGTAATGGCTGACAGGTAACGTCTGGCTGACTGAGTGAACACATCCTTGCGGATATCCACTGGCATAACCTCAACTCGTAATGACGGCAATCGGCGCGTTTATGAGTTCCTGCTCTTCGTGTCTCATTGAGGCCGTATAAAGATCAGGCCTCTTCGCGTCTTATCTCAACACAACAGCTCCGACACATTTCACTCGCTTTGAAAGCAGGTGCTGTGCTCGCCAGACAAAGGCCTCCTTTTCCTCAAGGATGTTCAATCACCACATGATATATAGCGTCAGCACAACGCGGCGCTCTTAATTATGAAGAATCTGTTTAATTAAAATCCCCCCAAAAAAGCCTGGGGGCAACATATCTCACGCTGATGTATTTTTATTTGTCCCCATTAGACCTGCCCGATTCAATTAAAAAAGGCAAGTGCTACACACAAAAAAAAGTTTATTTGGATTAAAAAAAAAAAAAAGAATAATATATTCAAATATGGTTATAAAGCATTCCCAAACTAACTAAGAAATAGCCTAATTAGCAAACATTTGAAAATGTATAATTTTGTTTTTCATTAACTCTAACGTGCCATTTTATTTTACATATTGAATATCCTGTCCTTAGGTAGCGAACATGAATCTGACAACTTCCAATGACTTCAGAGAACAAGATATGCATTAACAGTCATTTTATCACATCAACTAACTGCAGTCCACTGATATAATAGTTGTGATGCAATGCCTGTTTTATTTTACACTTAGAGAACAACAGTTTGATTAATTCTGCATGAAATGATTGAAAAAAAACCCCACTGTGACCTGTATAAGAAGATATATATGAAAGGTGCACTGTTGTACAAAAACAGTGTGGTGAATTAATACATGGACAACTCTCTTAGGCTCCATTAGTCAATAAGTTTTGATAAAAGAACAAACATTACCAATCAGTTTGAAATATTTTTTGCTGTGTGCATATTTTTCATTCCATTTTTCTGGTTTACACACTGAATGTTTTAAGTCATTAACTTTCTTTTTGAGTAAGCACCCTCGGTTTAGTCGCTGTTAAAAGAAAAAAACGCAAAAATAAAGATACCGGGAAGAGACTTAAAAAAAAAAAAAAAAAAAAAGCAAGCAAAGTATTTTGAAGGTATTTTTCTCCAAAGCAGGCGGATGCGTGTGTGTGCGTGCTTCCTGGTTTGCTCATGTGATGACGTTGGGGCCCCGGCGGCCCGTCCTCTCGTGGATGTTGGAGATCTTCAGGGCGATGGCGATGAGCGGACCCAGCACCACCTGGGAAGGAACAGCAATGGTAATTTACAGGGGCTGCTTCTGAAGGGAAGAAAAGTCAGGATTTTGCAAGTGTTTTTAAATACTAAAACAAAAGCAATCTGTTATCTGTTTCTTTCATGATCACAATGATTTCTCAATTTTAAGTCCTTTAACTCCTCAGTGTTTTAGCTCAGACCACCTGCTGTCACACAGCAAATCTTTCGTATTCACAACATAATGTCAACAACCAATGACAGATGCTTAGTTTTCAAGAAGTTAATACCCCCAAAATAATACTATATATTTTTTTGTTATTGCTCCTTTTATTGACTGTCTCTGTTGTTTTGTATATTTATGTGCTGCTTCTCTTTGTGTTATTTTGCAGCTTTGGCCACTTTTATTTGGATAATCGAGTTAGATTTGATTTTATTTCCATTTCCTTCATAGCAGAAATCGCTCATATTCCAACACTTTCTTTAAAAGCATCCCTTGCACAGTTTCATAACTACATAACTGCGACCACTGATCTTAACATTGACACTTTCGGACTGAATTACGGTGGTTAATAAGTACATCTTGGAGCAGACATCGACCTCATCTTTGTTTTGTTATGCAAGAAACCACACGACAGACACCATGTGAGTCTGGGGCCTAAAGACACGACGCAGATGAGGCGATAGCTAAACAGATAGCTCAACAGATTTCAGAGCCGATAACCTACTTTCACTCGTGTCAACAGAGCCCCATAAAAACTGAGTCAACATGCACACCAAGAGCTTTTTTTTGTTAGGTTACTTCTCAGAGGTGATTCATTCGTGGAATCTGTACAACGGGAACACTGTGGTGCAATAAAGAAATTAGCTATGGAGAAATGCTGAGTTACTTCATGGACGTGACCATAGGCTGGGTGCAGATGAAATATCTGGAAATAATAAAACACACCCTAAAACGAATTCCACAAACTCTGAGAAATGAATGACAAACAGGAAAATATAACAGGACAGTTAAAAAGCAGGCAAAGGTAACACCAACACTGGTGGGAGAATAACACGACTCGGGAGCTTTGTGTTGTTATTTTTTAACCCTTCACTCTGGCAGGATTGTGTGGTGGTATAACACACACACATCCACCTACATTATAATATGGCATACACTTAACAGATAAATATAACTGTAGTGCAAAATTGCATTGGATTAAGGGTGCATATAAATACACGCAGCCTAAGGCAGGTATACATGAACGTATATGAAGCACTTTAAACCTCACCTAATAAGCATGTTGTCTAATCATGTGTGTCATTTCTCATGATTTATATGCAGGGGCAGAATGATTAGAAATTTACAATCTAATATAATTGATAGATTGCCCGAGGTCACAACAGTAAGGGGGAAGATATGAGTTCTAAACAAATAACACGGCTCCACTGATACAGCAGCTCAGATCATTCAGGTCTGTGTGCGTATGACTAATCAATACTGATTTTTCTTTCATGCTGGATAAAGGAATCCACATGGGGCTTTAGTGATATATCATTACATAGAATAGATAATGACTTGAATGTCTTGAATTAAGTTTAAAGTATAGTTTATGCCAACCGATGCCACCAAAATGGACATTTTGAGACTCAAATGGCATTTCTACAACTGCAAACAAAAGACATCTTCAGTAGACTTTAGACTTGCAATTGTAGGAAAGAAGGGCACCAACCGGGCGCATTCATATTTGTAAAAGCACACATTGTTCGGTCAGGTCGTACGGTTAGATGGCCAAACCTAAATTAGGCTGTCTAGCCATCATGTCTGCAGCTTTACAACCCCTGGGAATGGTTAAAGTACACTACCTATTCCAGCCTCCACAACAACAAGCACGAGCTGGTGTTCCGAATCGCTCCAAAGTCTACAGGTCAGTCAACCTCAGCGGTGTCACATGAAGCTGCATTACATGCCATTATTGCATGATGGTGAAACAGCATTTCCCCATTACAGCACAGGCGGCGTTGCCACTCCTGTACAGCTGCAAAGATCACTGTGTTATCCCCTTGTTGTTCAATCTAATGCGCACCACAGATCAAAATCTAATGAAAACCTACAGATCAAAATTACACTTCAACTCAATGGGCCTCTGAGTCGACAACTGAGCCGATGTTGGAAAGTAATAACGAAACAGATTCTGTTTTAAATAGATTGATTGTGTGAGTGAGTTTTAAATTCATGTAGTTTTCAAAGATGTATTAATCCAGATGTTTCCCAATGTGCCCATTTTGCATCTATTATGTATATCACATAAAATCTATATATCCCACAGAAAACAATATATAGAATTTGAAGAGAGTGCTGTCACATAATAAAACATGACGTCAGATACTGTCTGATATGAGTCAGTTAAGATTCAGTGTTATTTGTTTAATGGCGACTAAAATGTCAGATTTATTTTGGCCCTGCTAGACGCAGAAAACACAAACAGAAGTAGACATGTAATAAGTGCACACACACATACACAGACGCAGGTATAATGTGATGTAATCTATAACCTTGCAGACACACCGTCATGCTCTCTCTGTACCTGTGTCTCCCTGTTGTGTCTCTCGGGGTCCCTCTCGAAGCTCTCGGCGTAAATGCGGATGGTGGCGCCCATCCCTCCGCCGCTGCTGCTCATCCGAAACACCAGGCGGGACGCGTCAGTGAAGATGATCCTTAATCCCTAGAAACATGCAAACCAGTGTTTTCATTCTCTGTTCATCTTCATTTTGTGTCGACTGATTATACTTTCTCTTTGTTCTCTCTGACAAATGTAACAAGTTACCAGAGACAAAAAAAAATCCCTAAAATTTCATAATTACAAATAAAAAAAAGCACCAACTTTAATGCCTTTGTAAACAGCAAATGTTTGTAACAAACAGATGGACAGAAATGTGCAGAAAATATTTTAGCATGAGACTTTTAAGTATCAAAAGTCTATTTTTTTATCTAAATAGAATAATTAATTATTTCTTATTTTCCAATCATGAAATTCAGAAATAAGGTCAATATCCAGCAAGAAAAATAGTTATGGCTGAAGAAAACAGTGAAAACAGACTCCAGACGGTCAGTTCTCTTATGGGCAGTAACTGCAAATATCCACTAGATGTCACTATCATTGTGTGTTTTGTTGGGAGTGTGTTCAACTAGAAGTACTTAAAAATACTCTACATGCTTGCATCTCCCATAATGCTGGCTATAAATTTACTTAAGGTCATAACTACTCCATTATTTCACTGTTATTCCGAGATGCTTCATAATCTCGAGCCCTAAATTGATCTCAAGGCAGACACTGGATTATTTTGTTCAGTAGCTCACAGAAGATGTATTTTCACAATTTCCTCAAGATTCTGACAGCAAAAATAATTAAACCTCGACCAGAATAAAAAGAAATTAAGCTTTTAAAGACCACCACTTGTAACTCTTTGAACTTAACCTCATCACTTTCAAGAAAAAAACAGGATATTGCTGCACGGGGGTAACCAACTACAACTCCTGCTGGCTGACGTAAGGAAGATAAGACTCTTTGACTAATGGACGTGCGATGACTCTTATCTGTCCTAAATTCCACAGCGCCTCTTCCCTTATCCCATTAGAGCAAAAGTCAAACTCAGGGGAAAAGACAGCATTATGTTTTGAGAAAAAAACAAGGAGCAGGAATAAGAAAAATGTCCCGGTGGGCTCAATAAAACACCCTTTACGCTTTCTGCAGGATCACCTTGACTGAGTCTGATGTAATTATCCAAAGTAGTGCTGTCAAAACATTTATATTCATGACTTCAGGGCTGAAAAAATGTTTTCATATTGACAAATGGAGTGAAGTTTCTTTTAAGTATAGCATAGAAGAGTTTCATGAGGAAATGTCAGAGTAAAAAGTCAAGAGGTTGCACTGCCCCTGTACTAAATTAACCCCATCTAAGACCAAAAGCCACTGTTAACCTCTTCAAACTGCAACTCAGCTTCCTCCTAATCTGACTTTGGCTCGAGAGTGCAACATGCCAGACTCTGGGTGAGGAGAGACAGCGATAATAAGAGATGTCCGTCCGTCCGCCTGTCTGTCTGTCTGTCTGTCTGTCTTTTTGTAAATGTGTCAGCTCATCTCTAACAATAGAGTAGCAGTTATGAGGAGGCTGACTAATGCCTGTTAAAAACAACGTCCGCAGCAAAGCTCAGAGGCCCCCGAGTGGAGCACATACCGGCCACAGTGTGTCTGTCTCTGAATCTGGCAAGCTAACACACAGCACACTCACTACAAATTGAAAATTGACTTTTTTTTGTCTTTTTACAATCAATTTTACTAGATTAATCAGTTATTCACAAGTATGGTACTCTGTACTATGTTCTGTCTATATCTC
>JBAJHX010000076.1:19550420-19592723 GCA_037176925.1 Amniataba percoides | reverse complement strand
CTTTTTACAATCAATTTTACTAGATTAATCAGTTATTCACAAGTATGGTACTCTGTACTATGTTCTGTCTATATCTCAAACATGTTATCTGAGTACAAGTAGTGATACTACAGTGTAGAGATTAGTACTCTGTTACAAGTTAAAGACCAGTATCATTTCTAAAAAAATAAAGGTAATCTTTCTTCAGAACAGCCATTTCAGTCAGATTATCAATTAATTAATATGTTCATCACTTTAATGTTGTAAGTGATAAAGGTTGAGATAATAACAAAAGTAAAGTCAAAAGTATCGTATTTCCCTCTCAAATGTAGAAATATAAGGTGACATAAAATGGAACTACCATACTCAAGTAAAGTACCTAAAAAAGTTCCTAAATCCAGTATTTCAGTACTTAAGTATTTCATGTGTTCTGTTACTTTCCATTTATTCCTAACTGTGACTTGAATTGAATTAATCAATTTCTAAATTAAGGTGTAGTCATGATGGAAAACAAAACTTATAGCAAAGTAACTATTTCAATACTACTGAACTATTATTGTTTAAATTTTGTAATGATTTCAATGTAAATAATAAATAGCAAACACCTAGCAAAACAGTTAATTACATAGATGCCATGGCCTTTAAATAATCTAAACAAATGTTATTTTCTTAACTAGTTTAACTAGTTTCATACTTTAATAAACTGGGAAAATGCAGTATGTACCAACATGTTTTGTTACTGTATAGGGCATATCAAAAAATTAAAAATGGTGCATATCATCTGTATTTTGGTTTCATATTCTACTGGCTCCATGGCAGTGATTTCTATCTATCCATCCATCCAGTCTTTGTGTCTGAGATATGCAGACAATGCAGAATGAATTCAGTAGTCTACTACAAAAGGCTGCCATGCCACTGCTGTGTAAATCCCCCATACTCAAGTGTGTCTGTGTGAGTGTGCGTGTGTGTTTAGTGACCATGTGCCAGATTTTCCCCCCTTCAAACACACTTGCAATGGAGAGACCGCAAGTGAGACGACAGCTGATATAATTCTGTCCTGGGAGGAATGTGTGCTGTAATAACACACACTGGGGCGACTGGGATGCTGCGGATTTGCCAGTGAGGTTAAATCACATTTTGGGGTGACTGACTAACTAGCTGTGGGAGCTGCTGTAACCATGGTAACACGGTGGAGTATTCACAGCGGGGCGGCGGAAACTTTATGTGCTGTTAAAGTACACGAGGTGAAGCCGACAGACAAACTGCGGGCACAACCTTGCCGCCAAACACAAGTGCGAACACGTGTGGGCCCATGCAAGCGTGTGCTCGTGTTCACACTTGTGCACAGGGACAACTGGCCTGACAGTACAGTACACGCCGAAATGCACGATGTGTGTGTATGTGGTATTAGGTGGGGCAGAGGATAAGAAGTATCGACGCCAGGAATGAGTTTCCACACATTTCTGGGCAGAACAGAGGGAGTCAGCTGGGTAAACTTCACAGAGACTGAGGGGGGAGGGGGGAGGGAGAAGGAGGAGGGGGGAGGACAGGGAGGATATACAGACCGAGGGAGTTATCCGTGTGCGCTGTATGTAATGTGTGTGTGCGCATTTGTTTATGGTTTGAAATGGAAGATGGACCGTCATGTCCAAACATGGAACCTCTCTAATGTGCAGGACAACACTGATGCTTAGTGTGTGGTCTAGCTCACAGGAGGCTGACGAGTGAGTGCGTGTGTTCGAAAGAGCGCAGAGTGGGTGTTAGCGTGAGCGTGTGCATGTTTAAGATGTCTTCAGGCAGGCCTGACCCCGAGAAAACCCTAGGACCTGACTTGAACCGCACTTTGTGATCCACCTCATCCACCCGCCGGCATCCACTTGGCGGCTGGCGAGGACTGGAGTTGTAGTGGGTGTGCTAAGAGGGGCAATGAGGAGCCCATACCACACTCAAAAAAACACACATAGAGCATGTCTGGATAGCTGCCCTGCTTTCACTAAAGAGCGGTGAACAGCCACTTCCTGGAGCATTTCCAGTGGATCTTGTGGGACTGTTTCATCCACAAAATGGAGGATGGGGTGTAGTTTTGCAGCTCGAGGTCCATCTCGGGTTCAGATTCTTCATGATTTTAATAATGAAATCTAATACCATTCAACATAATTCAATACAATACAATATCATAGACTGCAGAATATATGGGGAGGGATGCACATTTTTGGACCACTGAAGAAGACTCTGGTGTGTTGAGGAAGGCTTTTGTGTGAATTTATCTAACATGCTAATAGCAATGGGAAATTCGCTGAACAATGTATGCATAGAGTGTATTTCATTTGTATCTCTTCATACCAAAAATGGACAATTTGATCAGAGCTATGCGTTTTCAGCTTTCTGTCATTTATCTGCACTTCATCTGTAGTAGCATGGTATCTATCACACACAGGGAGAGACAGGATGAGCTGATGCAGCCAAGATGCACATCCCATATTTGGACATTTGCACACAGAAATGTATCAGAGATTAGTAGATCTCAAAATGAAATATCTAGATTTAAGTTCTAGCTTAGATATTAGAAGGATATTTAGAAAGACAGCCAAATTCCCAACCTCAGTAAATCCAAGCAGCTATCTATACGTCAACACTCTCCAGTGTTCAAAATGAGTATTATGGAAGTAATGCTCATTTTTCACTCCTACATTTGTCCTCCTACTCCCACTGCATTTCCTCACTTTCCCGTCCCTCTCTTAGCCCCGTCTGACCTGGTTTCGAGCCACCGATCCATCCACGGGGTCGATGTACTCGAAGTTGTCGGCCCGCTCCACGCTGTACATGTGGTCTCCTACAGCGAACTTCTGGCTGGTGAACGCCTTGTCTGAGATCACAGCCTCCAGATCCCTCATCAGGTAAAAGGCTGCGCGGGGGTCCAGGCCTTCATAGTCAAACCTGGCGAACAAACACAAACAGGCATGTAAACTCAGAGACGCACAAAACTGGAGACACACACAACTGCCACACATACACACAAAGTCAATGAAACAATGGCCAACATAAGAAAAAGGGGAAAAGATCTGAGATAAACACACATGTTTAAAGAATTTCTTTTTGGAATATTATATTTTAACTACAGTAAGAACATTTTCTGTCTTATTACATTTTCATCTTGGTTTAATGTCAAATGTTTTATCAGCAACAAAAAGCCAGTAGAGCCAGTTCATGTTGTGAACACAGTGGTACTTAAAATGGCCCCGAAGTGCAAGAGACAAGGTTTGTCAGGGTGATTCTCCTCACAAGTATGACAGATGTTTGTGTTGTATGGACTTTTTTGGGGGGGGTCTGGTCACTGGCCTGTCCTGTATGTCATCTCCATCTACTGTACCGTGTGGGAAATTTGCATCAGATTAGGAAAGCTCTCTGTGGGAACATAAAACGCTGAAGCAACTGTCAGTGGGAACATTGACTGCAGTAACTATCTCTGCCTCTCACAGGGGAGAGGTTAAAATAAGAACAAGTGGCAACCAGTGAGGAGGACTTCAGGGTAAATGGACGGAGGTGAAGGCCTGGGAGACAGATTTGGCTTTCAGGGGACTTTTGGGAAAAGAGAAGATTTAAATACATTCAAGATAAAATGATTTGAACGGTGGACGCTGCCCCTTGATTAAAACAAGAATAAGGCAATACGTGACTGAAAGACCAAAGTAAAGCTCCATCCTCAGAGAGGTTATTTTGCCCTTTCACCTGCAGTAGTAGTTACGTCCGAACTTGGCCCAGTGCTCTCTGACGATCTGCTCCACGCTCTGTTTCCTGGTAGCCATGATGGACAACCACATCAACACCGACCACAAGCCGTCTTTCTCACGAATGTGGTCTGAACCTGGAGGAGGAAGACAAAAAGCAACACATTTGTCATACTTGCTGATGAAAGATGAGATAATCTTAACTCAGCTCCGCTAAGTGCCTACTGGTAATTTATGCGAGACATCCAAAAATGGGAAGTATAGAGAATTGGTTGGCAGACTGTTATCTTAGCTTAGCACAAAGACTGGAAGCAAGGGGAAGAAACTAGCCTGCCTCTCTTTAAATCACTGCTCTGAGCAAAGAAATAGTCCTGCACACAATCTCAAGTCAAACAAACGAGACGCAATACGAAAGCGAGCTGTGCAAGTGTTTCTAGGCTCTAATTTTTCACCCTTTTGACAGAGACACGCTGCCCGTTTTCCCCTGTGTCTGGTCACAACTCTACACTAAGCCAAGATAACCATCTACTGGCTGCAACTCCTCATGTAATAGACAGATATGAGAGTGGCGTGTATCTTATCATCTAACTTACAGCACACAACTTTCATCAAGCGAATGCGAAATGATTGTTTCACTGAGTATTCGACACTGCTGCGTGTAAGAGAAGGTCAGGGAGAGAGCTTGGGCTTGGAGATTACTCCCTACCCTAAAACACACACACACACACACACACACACACACACACACACACACACACACACACACAAACAGAGGAGTAGCTCACACCCTTGATCAGTCTCCTTCACTGGGGAGCTATAAGTCTGTTCTCGAAAACAGCTGCACAGTAAAGGTATCTGTTAGGGGGACACTTTGACATTATAATAAGATTGAATATGTATGTAATGTTTCCCCGGCAGAGCCCGGAGCTGAAAGTTGACTCTGCTGTTAGGTATCATTTTAAGCGGTACATAAATTTATTTTAGCGGAAAAACACAACGGTACCATCACGTCTTTTGTTTTATAGCACACACAATTCTTTGCTATTGTCTCTTCTGCCGAGATACTAAAACAACAAGAGGCGCACTTTCTCTCTCTCAAGCTCTGTGTCCGGCTCTGACAGTATACAGCTGTTAGGAAACTGACAGCTGTCATTATTTAATCCCCGACTTAGCGTCTGTCTCGCCCGCTGACACAGAAAGACACGCGAGGGTCACCTAAATGTTATTTTAATTATCATATCATCAAAGCACAACCAGGTCTTTTCCATCCACACTGTAAAATATGTCATAATTACAGCTTCGGCTCAACTGTGCCACTCTAACCTGTTGCTATGATGGAAAAAGGAAGCACTATAGATAGTTTCTTGAGAGACTGATAGAAGTATTTGTCACTGATAGTGGGTTAGACATATTTTACACACAAGGATAAGCAGAAAATACCTCTTACATAATCATTTTTTTGATAGCTGCTGTTTTTTTTCTGATGGCATTCAGCTGTATGTCATGTGCAATTACATTTAAATTCTGAATCTGGCATAATCCATTTGGAAACCTGTGGAATATAAGACTCAAAATGAACACTTTCAATAGTTCCTGGGGTATGTGTGTGTCTGAGTAAGTGTATGAGGGTTAGTAAAGAGCAGGAGTGCTGTACAGCTCTGATGATTTAGTACTCAGGGCTCTCTCTGAGCTTTTGGCCTTACATGGGTAGACAACGAGTAAGCTCCCATAGTCCTCTGTGCTCCCTGCGTCTCTCTGCTGCCTCCATTTCTCTCCTCCTCGTCAATACTTTTCATATCTGGACTCTCCAAACTCCCTCTCCTCTCGTTCTTTCCTACAAGCTTCTCGTCTCTCCCTCTGACACCCACCGGCAAGTTTCTTCTCACTTAACGCTCTTTGTTCTCTTGTTCCCTCAACTTTAAAAGTAAGATACCACCTCCAGATAAAAGAATGAGTCAAAGAGGAGGAAAAAAAAGGAAGGACAGGGATGAAACTGCAATTAAAACAAGTGAGAGCTGTAGAGGGTAGCAGGAGGGCAAGAGCAAATGGACAAACAGTGAATATGTGTGTCTTATGATTGCACACTGTACTTTCTGACTCTCTGTGTACATGCGTGCGTCTGCATTCATAGAAAACATTGCCACAGGAGGCCCGTCTGCATGTTGCAGTGATTCAGGGAGCCCCTGTCTCCTTTTATAGCAGAAGAATGGGGATTATTTACACATGCAGTCAGGGTCACAGCCCTCACATCTATTACACATCCCTGACTGGAGCTACAGGCAGTCGGGATGCACTGCTCACGACTCTGGACGTGGAACAGCCTGGCGAGTGTGCGGATGAGAGGGGAATCGGGAAATTGTGAAAAGATTTTTCAGCTTTAAATGGAAATGCTGATTTCATGAGCACTCGGATGCTATTTTTGTGGTTTCGCTCGTCATTCCAATCAGTAATAATAACAATGCACAGTGCGCGTTAATTGGTGAGAGCCGAGAAAGCTGCTAAAAAGAAGTGGAACGGGGCGAGAAATGTGAGCGGTGAGGCGATGATACAAGTTTTAAACAAACGCCAAGTGTACTTAAACTCATTTTGAGGATAAAACACTTTGTTGTAAACATCCATTACAGCCTACAAGAAGATTTCCTGGTTCAAGTTTGACTTTCTTTAACTATTGTACCAAGGGGCTGAGGTTAAAGGGCGTCTGCACAGAGGCTGTAAAGCTTTTGAGGCGTGCATATGGTTTTCCTGTGCAATGGAGGATTACCGCTGACATTTCAAGTTGTGCTCACTTTCAGTTTTACCTCCGAGTGATTTAGAAAACTCTGGCTTCTTTAAGCTGTGTTTAGATGGTGTTCCAGCAAAAAGGTTCATCTGGATCAACTCTTGCTGTAGCCCAACGCAACATCATTAGGCAATGCGCTGAGTTGGCCCATCAAACTGTGCAAAGCCACATTCCTGAAGGATAAAATGATTTCCACCTTCATAGCTTTCCAGGGTTGTAAAATATCATCTTTATTTAAACCACTGTGCAGGATTGGGGCATCTGATAAGCGTCCAATACCTTACACAAACCTACCGCTTACAACATCTGACCGCTTGTGTTTCGTGCCCCATTGGACTTCATTGTAGTTTTCCCAAAATGAGTACAGTGGAATCCTAACCAATATTACTGACAGCCAGGCCCACAAAAACAAGACCCCAGGTGTTTTAAGCAATATTTTTCTTTTAGTTTTGAAGGAAGGTCGACCGCGTTGACTTGCTCTCTGAGTGTTTCATCAAGTCCCTGCTGTATTTTCACAGTTAGCAGCAGCTGGTCAGTGCAGTCTTCAAGAGGTGGCCTTGCTCGCAGGCACCTCAACAACAGTTGCTGCTGAGGGGAGGTGATCTCTCATTCACACGCCCACTCGGATTCTCCAAGCCGGTCAAGGGATTCGAATCAGTGACCTTCACCTCAGACGTTAACAGGCTGCTGCTGTCGTGTATTTGTATTCATCGGATTCACAGATCTGTCTTTACGAGTGGAGCGGCGTGTTGTCTGGATTGTGAGTGAGTGTGATGTAGCGTAACAGATTGTACCTGTCCCAAAGCTCTCCTCCCCGCAGAGGGAACAACGCCCAGAATCCATCAGGTTCCCAAAGTACCTCCAGCCTGTGGGAGTCTCGTACAGTGCCAGCTTCATGGCTTTGGCAACCCTACAAACATACGGAGAGAGAGAGAGAAACACAAGGAAAGCTCACAAACAATGTTTCTTTAATATCTAATGCCAGAGTTTCCCAGTTCTGATATAGAGATAATCCCCTGACCTTTGAAATAAAGCAAACCAAATGCTGTATGACAAGCGTAATCTGCCGGCAGCTCATCCAATAACTTAATAAGGCAAAGGGAGAAAGAACAAAGTGAGTTAACCTTTTAGCTGATGTTTGCTTTGAACCTGAGCCAGGTGTTCACATAGGGAGAGGAGGAGAGGGGGGCATGTATGTGTGTATGTAGTTGAATATTTTTGTGTGTCCCAGGGAGGGTTAAAGCTGCTGAAAGAACAATATATGGGAGGACAGGGAGTTCAAAGAAGCAGACCAGAGGGCAAAAATAGTGAAGGGGAAGTCTAATAAAACATTTTGGTGCAAATTTACAGAAAGGTAATTGGCTAAATAAGATGGAATATGAAATACTGTATATCCTGAAGAGGGTTGACACATTTGGATGAAAATGAAAATGAAATATAAAACGAACTCAATATCAGATCACAAACGAAATCAGTTGCAGTTACAATAATCAGATCTTGGCACTTGGTACTTTGTCACACAGCCAAAGTCCCACCCGCTCACGTAACTAGCCTCTGGTCCAGCAACATGTTCATGAGGTTTTTTTGTCTGTATGATGGTTTACATTCAGTGAAAACATATGAGTCAGTCACTGGCACAGTTTCAAAGGCTTATGGGCAATGTCCTCACTGTTCGTTAAGGACACCAAGGTCATGTCCTCGTTTTTGTTTCTGGTTTTAATGACGTGTGGAAAAGTTTACATTCTCCAGTTACACATCTACATGCACAAATTGCACACTGTGGACTTATCAAAGCTGACAAGCATTTTAGAGCCAGTATCTTTAAAGTATCATTCAATATTTCTTATAATAACAATGGATCAACTGATGAATTGTGCATGTTTTGGTTCACTCGCAGCGCCCTCATAGCTTGGTTTTCAGCAGCAGCAGGCAGATGCATTTAACAGCTATAGAGGAGTTGGTGTAGACCAAAAACAAAGCAAAAAGTACAGAGTAAAGGATTAAATATAGCACTTCATCAGGTAGCCAGAACAAATCTGCTTTATCACTTGTAAAGGTATTATGTCCCTGCAGTGGTCAAACAATTGGTTTAAATGAGCTGTTTTAGGTGTGATAGAAATATTAAATACCTGATTGTGTAGGAAACACACTGAAACAGTATTTATACTACTGTGCTTTGTCATTTCTTTCTGTGGCTGGTCAAAAATGGGGGGTGGGATTTCACCAGAGGAATACGGACACATGACCTCAGTATATTTATTGGAGTTATAGTTATTGAATGCAGTATTAATATTATCACTATTAAAAGTCATAAGAAAATTATATTCAAGATTTTTTCCTTCTGATTTGATCCATCTAAGTTGTGAAATCATTAAATCAAATATAAGGCAATAGCTTTGATATTAGGTCATACTTTGGTATTATTAAAGTTACCACACAAGGCAACGAAGACCCAGTGTCCTTCCCATTCCCCACAGATCACTCCTCAGCCACATCATGCACACCTCCTCAGCAACTGCTGCAAAATGTAAACACAAATCCCAGGACTCCGCTAACAACTGCTGGACAAAATATTCAACACAACAAAATAGTTGTAGCTCCCAAAGAAACAAACATGTAGAACTATCCATTTCAAACGCTCACACTTTGGGAATTCACAGTGTGATATATGTGGATGTGGATGGGTTTCAGCATTTTTAAGCACATGTCCACACAATCATCAAGTACATAAATAAACCCCAAAGTGCCCAGCGCAGTTGTTTACATGGGGATGGGATGAATTACCAAATAAGAGTAACCAGTTTTATTCCCCTCTGGGGAAGCGAGAGCTGGAACGGAAAGCCTGGCATTCCTAAAAGAAAACAGAAACTATGGCCTTCTGACGAGCCGCTGACGTTTTAAACGGCACATCCGCGGCCAACATAAGCACTGAAACTGACCCTACCAGCGCTCTGCGTTCAAACAATGTTGCAAATATGTAGGGACAAAACAGTGTGAGAATAGCGAGAATCGTGTTTTCTCAATTCCCAAATTGCACCAGCTGAACTCTGACTGGAAAACAGCATCAACACACATTCCCATACAAAACCTTCATGCACAGATGCACAGACATTCAAACAAGATAGATTCAATCAGCCAACAAGTTCAGCATTGTGATAAGACATTGCTCAAATAAAATAACAGTCAAAAAAAGAATGTACTAGTTTTGGACTCACGGGAAGTTTACTGAAGTAATGAAAGCAAACATGTACAGTCATAAGCCAACTTATGCATACTTAAACATATACAGTAACCCTGTCTCAGGACAGCCAGGCTTGGTGGATAATGTCTCTCTCTCTCTCTCTCTCTCTCTCTCTCTCTCCACAGGCTGTGCCAAAACAGAAATATTCTGGCATATGAGTACAACTAGAGACTCAAGGAATTAACTTGGAAGGTTTCTATTTAGGGCTGTAATCCCCCCGTGTGTAGGTGTGACCTCTCAGCTGTATCTATCGATGTCCATTTTCTCACACTAACTACAGGGAGAGTTTGTGTTATGAGTGCCTTCTATTGCATACAATTCAAGCTCAAGGAACAAAATTAAGTGACAGTAATGGGCTTCTAAACCAAGGCATAAATGAAAGAAGCAGTAGATAATTACATTTTGATATATTGTTTGAAAATATCCTCATTAATCAATTAATAACATATATTGATTCTAAATTAACTGCATTTAGAAACTCATTCTAATACATTTTAAAAATGATTTTTAGGAACTACCCCAGTCTGTATACAATGTGTAACACGTTTGACTGAATTTAGACTGTTATTAATACTTAACATTAAGTAATGATGAAAATAATTATGAATTAAGAAAATTCTTGCTCTGACTTTTCTCAGGCTTTAAAATCACATTATATTTCTAATGATCTTTTATCTTTTTAGAAATGCAAGTTTTCCTTACATATATCCTACAACATATTTAGTGCATTTCTCTTTATGATGGGATGACACTGGAGCAAGAGAAAAAAAGCTTTCTGCAAGGTGTCCCTAGCCCGTAAGATGAAATGAATGAAACACGGGTGGAAAAGGTCCATCATGAGCATGATTTGGATGCTTTGCTCCCGTAAGGTAAAGGGCATTCAGAGATTTCATGACTGGGCTCAGCTGTGTCGACCCTCCATCATTCTCACTCTCCGGGCTCAAAGCTCTGGATTAGAAACTTACACACAAAAGTGATGTGCACACAAAGTCTGACTTCACCGACAGTAAACACACACATGCGTACACTAATCAGTCAGAATCTCCTTTGTTTTCTCACTGTCTCTGCCTTTGTTAATATATCTCCCCTGCATCAGTAAATACTAAGGAGTAATGTGAGGGATGAGGTCTCTCTGTGACTGCGGAATGAAATATTGCCAGCTTTTGGCCTTGGCTTGATATTTTACCCAAACATAGCATCCAGTGCCCTCTCTCCTCACCTCCCCCTCTGAAGAGAGCTCAGCCCGGACTTAAAAGCTTCGGACTGGCATTCAGACAAAAAGCACAGCATGCTGGAGCTTTACTTGGGCTTGAAATGTGAATTTTTCTTGACCTGAACCAGGAATCCCTCCCTGGCAACCTATACTGAAGATGTTGCAATTGTTGTCAACATTAAAAATATAGAACTACAATTAAAAACATTTCTATTAAATATTTTGTGGAATATCGCAATACCTTTCTGACATTGTTTCAAATCCATTTTTTCCTAAGCTGTGTCAACAATATATTTACCATCTAATAATATGATATCACAAGATAAAGTGTGTTTGTTGGGTCAATATTAAACTTGGCGACTTTCTGCATCATGCTTCCCACCAAAATATTAGTATAATAATCGAGTCTGATGACACCATTTCACAGTTTTTTTCAGCACTTATCAGTTTTTTTAATCACTTCAGGTCAACTAGACTTTGGCAACTCTACATGGAAATACAAGTCCAGTCCTACCAAAGCTGGTCTGGTATGGTCTTGTTGGGATCAGACACAGTGTTGAGTCCAAACACAGCGAATGCCTAAAATCCATCCTTATTTATGAATCCTAACAGGGAGCTGTGTGTCTCTCGACGCTCTGCGCTTAGCAGGATGTATGTGAGGCTCAGTAACTGACAACTTAGCAAGGAGTTAAAGAGTGAAAGTGGTGGCTGAACAATTGCAAAGGCGGACACACCTACTGGAAAAAAGCATGACAAAACTTCCTGTTTAAAATTAATTAAAATTAACTGGTGTACAATGTCAGTCCAAATTGACTCTTTTTTTTTAGCTGCATCCTCCTTTATCTGTGCTAATCTATTGTGTTTAGTGGTTTCTTTTTCTGTTTCTCCCTCCGGACAAACACCTTGAAAAACATGATTCAAATACCACGAGAACCAAGGAGCACGTAGGACAAAAATAAATCCATAAAAAGCACACCCTGTGGTACTAGCACATCGTGTCTTATAAGGGCTTAAGTGATGGCAGCTGTGAGAGACAATACAGTCTTCTGATTGCCTCGGTCATCCTAGTAACCAGCACAACAGTCATTAAAACAATAAAAAAAAGGCTCCAGCACAAACATTTGACCCCTTTACTTTGCAGCACTAATCAGCGATTCAGTGCAAGAGCTCCGACTTCATCCTGGTAACAAGCGCAGCAGTGGCTCAGCCCTCTCTCCTCCCTACATCCTCCCATCCCTGGAACGGTTAAAGGAGAGGCAGATGTTTCCTTTACCAAAATTACCCTCCCTCTCTCTCGCTCTCTCTCTCCCTTCCTCCAATCCCTCCCTCCCTAACTGCATGAGCCCTCGCTCGCAGCATGTGCACAGATACACCCATGAGCACAGCGCAGTAAGACAGACACCCTCAGTCTTCCCAAGAATAAAAGACTTCACTGTAACTCTGTCCATCTGAATCCAAATCAGTTTCCTGCATGACAACACGTCCTCGTCCCACCCGAGCACAAACACGTTCACACTCACTCTGTGATTTTCCCGAGTTCCCCTCTGGACACACATGGCTGCATGCAGTATATACACCGTCACATTTATCAAGGCTTTATAACACAGTTTGCCTGACTATGCATAAACACGCAGCAGGGAGGGTTACTCAGTCTAAACACAGAGTACACAGACACACACTCACGGGCCACTTGCTCTCCTAAAAAGGCCCACGCCTGGGCCAACTCCAGGATCCAACACCACGCTACTAAGTGCTTCCAACACTTCCTGGGCTTTGTCAAAGACATGCAGATATGGGCATTATGTGTCCAGAGGCAGCAGTGTCAGGAACTTAAGTGGCCTTTACAAAGCTTAGAGTTGAACAAAGTGACCCCGTCCTGCAACAGTGTCAGTAATATCAAGTGAACATAGAGGAGGTAGGCGTGCTTTTGCATAAGACCACATACCCAGGAGTGTGCTGGTGAAATTGGGTCTAACAGGGAAAAAATGAAAATCTTATATAATGCAACTTATTTCTGACGAGGCTCTCTGCAAAGCCCCGAGCATGATTTTATCTGTAGAGTAGGTATTATCTGTAATAGACATCACACTGTAGGTAATTCAACTTCTCAGCAGATTGCACAACCAATTTACAGTTTCCAGGAAATTAAATTTATGCTATCATCAATACAAAATAGACAAAGAGAGATGAAGGAGATATTTTTAGTGGTAACTAATGAAAAGGCTGTTTCATCTACGGTGAGTGCGTGTGTGTGAGTGTGAGTGTGAATGTGCGTGTGCTGTATGAGAGGACTGCAGCTCAGGGTTGAAGTGGGACATGTGACATTTGTGTGTGTGTGTGAGTGTGTGTGTGAGTGTGTAAGAGATATGAAGCGAGGCTGACGTAGAGTCCAGTGTGAGCAAAACTTTAAAGCAGCTCTTTCACCGTAATCATTACGGTTCAACATCATAAGACGCAGCTTTAGGCAAGGAGATGTGTGTGTGTCTACACTAACAAAGACAACCAAAAGTAGAGTGATGTAACGTAACACTTCACATATCGAAGCATCACTTTTCCCTTGTAAATGTGAAACCCACAGAGATCAGGATTGGCAGTGAGGTCACTTCCTTAATGCCTGCCAATCCTTACGCATATTAATGCACACACACACACACACACACACACACACACACAAGCATGTGTAGACGAAGACACACAAGCACCTTCTGTATATGTTAACCTGATCATATGCAACTATTCTGGTTAGTATATATACTGTGTGTTTCCTGACAGTGTTCAATAATATAAAGCACAGCTGTCTATGGGATTGTGTCATTATATTACAATTAAGTATTTTCCTCCATCAGAATAATATGAAATATTCCACAAATCTTTGCACATAGTGGCTTTAAACTAGTGATTTTAGTTGCCTGACCTTGCCTATTCAAGTATGGAAACCCATGGCTTCACACATTATGATGAAAAAAAATGTATTCAACTTGAAATTTCACATACAAGATGAAATTTCTACCTGATATGATGAAGAAAAAGCTAACATTTCCCTCCAGTAGACTTTAATAATGCAAAATAAAAGTGATAAAAGTAAATAAATCCTGATAAGAAGCCAAAAAGTGGTTCGTTTAGACACTTATTATGATTATGATTGTTTTCATTATCTTAAATTAAGGCATACATTTCTGTTAAAAGTCAGGACTCCTAACTTTAGTGACATTTTATTCCAATGTGCAGCTGAACTGTGTGAACACTGACAATACTCAACTGAAATATACACACACATCGTCTGAACTAACTATAGTCGATCTTCTCTCGTTCCCCCAGTTGTATTAAATGACACGTTTCCATTGAGTGGCTTTCTGTTGAAGCCTCGGTGGGGGTGCAGCGCTGGGATCCTCCTTCTGGAACAATGTTAACGGGGATGACTTTAGCTGTGATCACATCCTCTCACTCAGCACCCTCTGCTCGGCTCGTCTTACATAACGGACAATATTTATAGGCAGTGAGTAAATGTGTGCGTGGGGGTTATGTGTGTGTGTGTATGTGATCTCACGGTCTTATTCATAGTGGGTGAGTCTTCATCTGAGAGTGTCACCCCCTCTCCAGAGATTGGGCTGCCGCTGGAGTTTGAGGAGGGCGGCTGGGGTAGCGTGTCAAGGCAAGGCAAAACTATTTTGATTTATTAAGTGTGTGTGTGTGTTTGTGCAACAGGGTGTTGTACCTGTCGAGGGCGGTGCTGGTGGCCACACTCCTGGCAAAGCCCTTGACTCCCATCTGCCTGAAGTAAGGGATGGTGGAGAGGTTGGCTGCCATGATGGCCACAGAGTCTGACGGGTTCACGAAGAAGCCGTTTTCTCCGAGGATCATGTACCGGTCCTGACGACAACACAACATGTAGTGCTCTCTGTGAGTCAGCTCTTGTGACAAGACACTAATTTAAAGAGTAATAATGTGAAGAGAGAACTGAATCAGACTGAACTTGCAAAGGATTCAGTTTGTGTTCTTCAATATTTCACTTATTGTCAACTAATCCCATGAAAAACAAAAAAACAGTGAATTGATCCAGCTAATATCCCTCTCTGCCACATCAAAAATGCACTATCTACTCCGTGTGAGTAATGTTCGTTAAGACCTACAGTGCCCTGGAAAATAACATTGTAATTGTACTTATTTCATACTTTTGTCATATGAAAATATTTGTTTTTATCCAATCTTCTGGCAGTTTTTGTCTTTTCATGAAATGGCTGATGAGAAAATCTCATAAATTGAAATTAATGGCAAAAATTATGATGCATGTATTAATTCAGTATGCTACAATAATTCTAATAGTCACACAGTATAGCCACTGTGTTGCCATTAAATTCAGTAAAGCTGAAGTTCTGCTGTACAATAGAATATAATAATATAAGCTACAAATAAGTAAAAGACTTGTTAACTTTTTTCTACCAACAATTAGAGTGACTATTTAAAGTTTGGAAGATATTGGTTACGGTATTATGTAACAGTGAACCCAGTGAGATTACAGCCGCTGGTGCTAATGACTGTGAAGATACCGATCCTGGTGGGAGAAACAGAGCAGATATGACATAATTCTCCTGATGCTCAGCTAATTTACTTTGCAAAGGGTGTGTGCGTGTGCGCGCGTATGTGTATACAGTAGAAATGACTATTGGATGACATTGTGGAAAAAGTGAGCTGCTTGTTGGATCATCATAGATCCAGCATTATTCAGCCCCCATGGTCTTATGTTTGGTTATCAATAACCAAACACAAACAAGAATATACAAATAATGGTATAATGATAGTATTTATCTAAAAAAAAGTTTTGTGAAATGTCAGATTGTTAGAGTGGGATGAACGGGAAAGATTTGACAAAAAATACTTCCAACTTTCAGCCTCTTTAGAAAACAAAAGCATTCATCAAGTAACTTTTCCCCATTATCACCTACATATACCGCATGTTATGTTTCTGCAGCTGCTTCACTGTGGAAAGTATTCTGAATTTCATCAATTTAATTTTAACTGGTCAGATTTCTATCTCATGGTAACATGAACTGCAGTTGGAAAAGAAAATAATATCACTCAGACGACTCCAACAGTTGTCTGAAAAAGGTCCAGTTAGTTAGGTAGTGCATTATCAAAGTATATTGATCTAAATAAATATAAATGTTTGTCACTCACTAAATCTGACATCTACCTTTCAGCATATTGTTCACTCCTGTCACACATATTTGACAGTGGTTATACCGAGAGAACAAAAAGAATTTGATGATGTGTAAATGCTTAAAATGTGATAAAAACCCTTTAAAGAGCCCCTCAAGGCATGTTTCGCAACCGTACTCTACTTCGGATAATAACTTGTATCTGATATGTTTTTTCCACTAAAAGTTTTCATTGCCTCATAAAAATGTCTTAAACTTACATCTGCTCCCTCTCACTCATTGAAAAACTCTGAATGTCTGAGTATGCTCTGCGTATGTACACTGAAGGCCTCACGTTTCCACATCACACTGGTGGAAGTTGCGTACTGGTGCAGAGGGAGTTGAGATGTCTTACCCCGTCCGCATCGAATGCAGCACCAAAGCCAAAGTCTCCTCCTTTCATGGCGTCTACCAGAGAGGTGGCGTAAGTCAGGTTGGGCTCTGGGGGTCGCCCGCCAAAGTCCTCCAGAGGGACGCAGTTGACGGCAGAGTTGGCAGGAGCTCCCAACTCATCGCACAGGATCCTTCGCACATATGGGCCCATCACTGCGAGGAGGAGAGGAGGGGGAAAGATGTAAACAGCTCAGTCTCACATGACGTTAACAGCAGCTGGGGGGTTATATAAGGTGGATGAACAACCGTCTCACCTCCGTTCATGGCATCTATATGGATCTTGAGCTGGCCTGGTCCCGTGAGAAGACTTTTAATGGCATTGAAGTCAAAGATGCTTCGCAGCAGTTGTAGATACACTTCAACTGAGTCCACGATCTCCACTGGAAACATGATGATGAGACAGTTACTACCAGATCAAATGTGTTTGTGTGCTTGCATTTGTGCAAAAAGAATTCAAGGACAGTGCAAATGCCAGTGTGCTTCCAGTGCATGTCTAAATGCTAAATCGCATCACAGTATTTATAGAGAAAAAATACGCAGCTAAAGCCTTTGATGGACATTTACTTGCAGGGATGTTTATATATTGGTATATATTGGTAACTTTTTATTTGTTACAACCACAGATTATGCAACATGCACATACTTGTCCCTTACAAATTCTAAATTCTGACTGCCCAAATCAGAAAGGTGCCTTAATGTTGAGCGAGTACCTCTGAAAGGTTTGAACTTGTTCTCCAGGTCAAACTCTTGTCGTCCCAGCCTGGACAGGTCAATTCGGAGATCAGGGCAGATGGCATACTCCTCCAGCGTCCGGCTCACCTGGTGGATCCTCTCCATCACTGTGTCTGTAGACGGGCCTATCCCACAAACAAAGACACATATTGATATCTTTAAGCTCACCTTTGAAAAAAACAATCCTAAGCGGATGACAAAACTGGAAGACTCAAAACAAGCACCCTTTCTCAGCACTCACCTCCATTTGCCACGTTAAACTTGATTCCAAAGTCTCCGCCCGGGCCTCCGGGGTTGTGACTGGCTGTGAGGATGATCCCGCCGATGGCCTTGATCTTCCTGATGATGCAGGAAACAGCAGGGGTGGACAGAAGGCCATTGTGCCCAATTACCAGACGGCCAATCTGCACGGCACAGATATTAAAGATCAGTGTGAGCTACACATCAGTAAAAGATGACACCAATTGTAAAAGTGCTTTCTGACATTGTTTGAATAACAGTTTAGCGGTCTATCCACTTTTTGTGAGTGCATTGGATGTTTCCCTAATCCTGTGTAAAAATTTAATCTGGCTGAAGCTTTTTGTGTGAAGCAGAAAAAATAATGTCAGGTAATGCTTCATGAGCTCGCTGTGACACAAGATCTTAAAAAACCCCAAAACAAAACAACCCAAACACGTACTTTCTTGATATTTCAGGAGGCCCTCAGTCCAACTGGAACTGAAAGCAACACTGGCTCAAAGCATCTCATCATTCTACAGGTGACTAATTGACAGCCCGCTTAAAAAAAAGCAAAATGATCTGCCCCAAGAGGGTGCCTAAATCACGGAGCCGGGCTCTCTATTTATAATGTGTACGCTACTTTTAAAGCGGTAATACCACCAGCATCCCATAATTCCCCTGCACATCAGCTATTCTAAATAAAAGTGTCCTCACAGGAGAGGAATTTATTCTCCTGACGTCAGTGTATCCTCCTAACATCCGGCATGTTGCATGTGCATTTAACGGACAGATGAGGAAAACGAGGGAAAAACATTAAGACATGAACTGTGCTGTGCTGACTTTTGGTTCATGGCCATTTGACAGGGGATCCCCAAAGCTTAAAGTCTGCCTGAGAGAGGTGGAAGAGAGAGAGGGGGGGGCATACGTAGGCAGGAAAATAGAGCAGGATGGATGGGAGTGCTGATAAGGCCGACATTGAAAGCCATTTGGCTGGGCCAGCAGAAAAAAAATGCACTGATCTGAAAAACAAGTTATATTCCCCTCAGATTTTCCTTTGGAAGGTGTCCAAACCAATCACAGAGATCTCAGAGCGAGGCGTTTTAAATGAGCTGTGGGGATTTTCCTCTTGTCTGCCTCCCTTTCTCTCTCTTCCTTTTGTCATTTATCTGCTGTTGACACTGCAGAGTTCACACACATTTTGGATGAGTGACAAAAGTGCATGCGTGTATATGTCAGATTATCATTGTCGCCTAAACAGAAACTTTCACATTTGTGTCTGTATGAGAAGAATTCATATTTTTCTAATATAATATGTCAGCCAGGATTATAATATCAAACAAAAACTGACTGTGTAACACAATATGTGAATAATATGTCACCCTGATTTAATATTTTGTCTGAAAAAAATATGTTTTTATAAGAAGTGGTGGAACAATCTCTGCAGCCTTGAATGTGTCAGTCTAAAAAATGAGAGGTCAGGTCACATAATCACTACTCCTGCAGACAACAGCAGCGCTCTTCTGTTTTCCTTTTTCCTTGTGACCCTTTAGTGCAAAGTCTAGGTCTTCTAGTGAGCCCTCATCTCAGAGTGCATGCCCATAAGTTGTGACCACTTTACTGGAAGATTGATTTTTTTTTTTTTTTGCTTCTCACACATGCATTTTCCATCATACTGTGTGACAGTGTTGTTTTTTTCCTATTTCCTGTACTGCTAATCTTCATGTGACCCTTTGCATCCACCTTACAACCCCTTGTGAGACCCCTGACCCCCAGGTTGGCAACCACAGCAAAGATGTATCCAAACTGTGATCACGTTTACTATTACAGACATTCACAGCAAGTTTCCCTCATCTCTAGTTCTCCTTTGCAGTGATAAAGAGCTTATAAAAAAAAGAAGAAAGAAAAATCACATTTGAATTTATGATCACAGACATTGTCACTGTTGGTAAGATGATGGAGGTGCTTTAATAACTCTTAACTTAGAAATGTTTAATCACGTGCATGCTTTAGAAATGTCTCCAGTGTATTTCTACAGTGGAACAACTGCATGACAGAGCCTCTATGCCCCCCCTCCCTCCTCCACCTCTACCTCCTCTCTTACCCCGTTGGCAGCTGCCATCTGCACGATCACCTCGGTGGCGGCTCGGCTGAAGTAGCGGCCGTCGCTGCCCACCACCATGGTGCAGCCCTGCCGGTCCCGCAGGTCGATGGAGGACAGCAGGCTCTGGATGTAGTTCTGCAGGTAGTTCTTCTTGCCTTCAAACACCGCAGTCTTCCTCCGCAGGCCGCTGGTGCCGGGCCGCTGGTCCTCGAAGGGGGCGGTTTGGACCGTCACCACCGGGATGGGGCTCGTCTCCATCCTCCTCCTCCTCCTTCTCTTCGGTGGGACACAAGCTCACACACAACCCTGATCCGCAAAGTTCAGAAGGACACCCAAAAGGTGGACTCCCCCGATGGTGGAGGTGTGAGACAGCAGGGATGAGTGCGGTTATGATGACATGAACCACCACCCCACCTCAAAAAGATTAGAAAAAAAAAAAAAGATAAAAAGTTGTCTCACCTCCCTGCTTAGAGCTGCATCCCTCAACCAAAAGCCTCTGTCCTCTGCTGTTAGACAACTCCCTCTTTCCCCTAATAAGCCCGAACAACTGACTGCAAGGAAGGAAAAAAAATGAGGGAGGGCCTGAATCTTCAAGGCCCACAATCAGCTGAGTCTAGGGCCAAAAATAGACCTTTGACTGATGGCAGAGGGGGATTGTGTCGGGACCGAGCTGCAACCGGACACTGCCTCTGTGTGTGTGTGTGTGTGTGTGTGTGTGTGTCCGGTATGAAGGCATAAGCTGTGTCTGAAGTCACTTACAGTAGTTTATAAAAAGGGGAACGACTGAGCAGAACTTGAAGTAGAAAAAAAAACTCAGTTAAGTCAAATCTCATTTTTACATCTGCAGTCTTGATGCACATATTTTGTTGTATAATTGGTTTTAAATGCTGATGAAAAATCTATGACATTGCACTTTTTAAAGCTTGCAGTCCCCTTGCAGGAGTGCAGGAGCCTGCACAGCAAGTCTGCTTCGGTCTGCTCCAATATTTGGTGAACAGTGCGACCTAAAGGCAGGAAGGGAGAACTGAACATTTGTTAGAAAAAGGGTGCTGTTGATGTTTGACCCCACAAGAAACAGAAACCAAAAAAGTATATAGATGACTGAGCAGATATTTATAGGATTTTCTTTGTTGTGGTAAATTAACTTTAGGTATCTTTTATTTTTAACTTTTCACTCTTATAAATCCATTTCTCTGCTTCTCTTTCGCATCAGGTTGTCCAACATGCTGCAGTGAAGAATAAATGCAGAGGTTTTGTTTGCAAAAGTGAATAATTACAGTCTCATTTTCTCAGATCAGTACACAACTTTATTTATCTGCGAGATGTTTTCATGCTTTCAACCTTTTACCTCGACTATGATATCTCCATAACAGCACAGTTGTGGGAGTTAAGGAAAGACCAAACTTTACCTTAAACTTTATACTTAATAGTCAAATATAATCAACAAAAACATTAAGCAGATTTGCCCTGTAGCAGGTTTGACTTGACTACTAATGACTAATAATGGGGACACGCTGTGAATGTGGAAGAGAATTAAAATGTATAGAACGTCTTTGTGCTTAAAGTAAACTTTTTAAAAACTTGACACATCTCATGAATCATCTCAAGGTGATAGAGTTTGATGACTTAATGGGGAAAAAACATTAATATGTTTTTTTTCCTATAATCCCACAGACTGCTGTTTTTTTCCTTCTATAATTTCACTGCCCTGAATGAATACTTATGTGCAAACTGCACATTTCCGCTTTAACTAACCAAATAAAGAGCTTCAAACAAACATCAGGGGTAGTTTTTCAGACATTTATTTTAACACGTCAATTAATAACAAAACAACATAGGAGGGTCACAAATATATTATACCACTCATCTTATTTACACGGCTTTCTTTTAAGACATAACTGTGAATGTCAACGCACATAAATATCATGCAATTTAAACATTTCTTTAAGAAATGAGCAGCTACACTGTTTGTCTTCACAGAGCATCAAACACAGACACTGCAGAGTTGATTTTTTTTGTCTTTCCAATAATTCAGCAGTGAGGATAAGACAGTCTGAGGTGCTCGTTTATCAAAGGAGGGGTGCTCAGCATAGCAGGAGGGCAGAAAGGAGTCCTGGGATGCTGCAGGAGGGTGGGGACCAAACAGGAAGCGGGGCCAGACATGAGGTGAGAGTAACCCAGCGCACCGTGAGGCCCCTGCAGCTGGTTTGGCCCCTGCAGCTGGTTTGGCCCCTGCTGGCTGGTCGGGGAGGGTTTGCTCATGATGCTGTCGATGCTGAAGGGGCACTTTGCGCGCTGCGGGCCGGGCTTTGGCTTGTTGGGCTCCGCGGCGCCGCACTTCGTGTGACTTTTAACAGCCTGTGGCAGGAGGTGGTAAGAAGAAGGGGGCATCATGATGCTCTCCTGCAGGGGCACGTACCGGACCGGAGCCGCGGGAGGGGGGCTCACCTGGCCCTGCACGCAGTAGGGCTGCCCGTACGGCCGGTAGCAGCTCAGGTTGGAGTAAAACACGAGTCCGTCTTTGCCCAGCTCGGGGTGGCTCCTCTTGAAGCGCTTCCTCCGCCGGAGGAAGCTGCCGTTGTCGAACATGTCCTCTGAAGCCGGATCCAGGGACCAGTAGTTGCCTTTCCCCGGGTTCCCGGGCTCCCTCGGGATCTTGATGAAGCAGTCGTTGAGGGAGAGGTTGTGCCTGATGGAGTTCTGCCAGGCGGGGAACTTGTCTCTGTAGTAGGGGAACTTGTTGCTGATGAAGTCGCAGATGCCGCTGAGCGTCAGCTTCTTCTGCGGGCTCTGCAGGATGGCCATGGTGATGAGGGCGATGTAGGAGTACGGAGGCTTCACCGAGCCGCTCTGGGCTTTCCTGGACGGCGGTGCGTCGGCGCAGAAACTGTTCTCGCTCTCCCCCGAAGAGTCCGGCTCCGAGGAGTCAAACTCGGCCCCGGATTCCGCCGAGGAGCACTCGTTCCGGTACAAACGCCCGCGGGTGGGCTCATCCTCGCCCACTATGTCAATCTCGTCCTCCTCTAGAGGCGAAGCGGCGTGTTGTGAAGCTTCAAACTCACTGGAGAGAGTCATGGTCACACGCAGAGTGGTAAGAAAAAAAAAACGCGTAAAGACTCAGCTGTGCCAAAGAGGCATCAATGGTTCGCCGTGCGTAAAAACCGAGAGGCCCCTGTCCGTGCGTAAAGGCGCATCGACCGTCTGCTGTTTCTCGCACCTGGTGTGCAGGTTGTTTGTCGTGGTAACGGGGGCTGAGGCTTTATATGCTGGGAGGCTGCTGCCCTGCAGGCCAGTCCCATTAACCCTCCGGACCTATCAGAACGGCCCCTCACTGCGGGGAGCCGGAGGAGGCGAGCACACAGATGGGGGGGCTTTGGGAAGTCCTGCAGTCCTGAATGCAAGGAAAACCCCAATTTATAGATGGCAAGTGGTAGCATTTCAGCAAATATGACTGAGTGTTTACGCATTTTACATCAATGTCCACACAGTTAAGAGCGAGTGTCAGAAAAAGTACATCACACTCAGCAAAATCTCCAAAATAATGAAGAAAGAACTGAAAGCTTGTTAAATTCATTCATGCGTATGGAGCCTTCACGTTACCAGAACACTTGCACAGGGGACCGAAATTCATTTATTTAAAAAAAGTCAGTTACATGTGGACTGATGTGACATTACAGGTCGCACAGCTGGTGGCGGGGCGCTCATGGGAGTTTTTAACACCACGCCTTGACCCGTGATAAGAAACAAAAGTGTTTCCACCTTCAGACCCCCGCGGCTTCGTTTAGTTTGCCACCTCTGGATGCCCGCAGGGGGTGTGACCATGAAAATGGCCGTGGTGGGGCCTCCCGCAGCCGCCACAGAAAGGAGGTAATAGTCGCCTTAACGAGGCCATCAGCATCAGAATCGGGTGGGTAACGGCTCAGCTGCACGGCGCGCCCCGGGCTGCAC
The DNA here is from genome assembly GCA_037176925.1 of Amniataba percoides. Taxonomy (NCBI): domain Eukaryota; kingdom Metazoa; phylum Chordata; class Actinopteri; order Centrarchiformes; family Terapontidae; genus Amniataba; species Amniataba percoides. The sequence continues at coordinate 19,569,195 of JBAJHX010000076.1, read as the reverse complement.
GGCTCAGCTCGGATTTACGACCGGGATGAATAAGCAGAGCCATCCTCAAAGCAAACCGGTCCAGCAGCGGATATGCGACAAAAACCATCTCCATTGCAAATGACCAAGTTGGGAAAACTCCACCTATTTCGTCACCTGACTGGGCCTACTGTTTATGTGTCTGTGTGTGTGTGTGTCTGTGTGTGTGTGTGATGGTTCTCACATGACTGGAGCAACAAAGTTACACATACAAGTCGTCTGTCAAGTATTAGGAGCTTTTTAATGAAGAGTAGTAACAACTCCAACAGCTGCTAAATGGAACAAATTCAGTCCTGAGAGAAACTGTATTGTGAGATAACTGTATTTTTTTCCCATATTTACAAAGGTCAGTATTTCGAAACAAAGATGACAGACGGAAAGGCTCACATTTTCACTGGGAACAAGTTTCCACTTGACATTAAACTAAACAACTGTTTCATTGTAGTCGGAAGCCAAATAAATGAAAAGAATCATCCAATTTAGATTAGAAGTTTTTGTGGCACTGACATAATTTTCATGAACACTCATTATAATGGCATTTTTATGAAACAAACTGTGTTTTTACCTTGCTATTTTGTTGTCATTATTTTATGTGGCTTCCTACTGTCTATGTAGCTTTTTATTAAACTGTTGTTTGTTGTTTTGTGTTTAATTTTTTCATATTATCTCTAGAACTTCCAGTCTGAAACACTGAGCCTGTAAAACATGACTTTATCCATAATATTTGAGTTATCACTGCTGCAGAAAAACAACCTTTAGCCTGACCTCCTGACTGGATGCAAAAGTGAGATAAGTCTTTGAACGTGTTTCATAACAATAAAAGCTAAGACGTTAATGCTCTTGGAGGTATTTTTCACACTCTGCTGAGCATTGTAGTGAACTTACCACCTTAACACAAAGGCACCCTGTTGTTATGTTAACAGTCTACCGCCGTCAGCTAGAACTTGCCATTTTTACACAGGGAGGGATCAAACGTTATTTTGTTGAGGGTATATCACAGCAGTCATAAATGTTCAGGAAATAAAACTTTATTTTTAATAATTTAAAAAAACAGAATGTCAAAAGCCAGAAACAAGAGCTGGGCTACCTTTTTTACAAAGTGCCATATTCTGAGTGTGTGTGTCATTTCACAGCTCCCGGTGCTACTTGGGACTCTCCACCTACAAAAGCTGCAGATTTTACAAAGCCATCTTTATAAAAAAAAATACAATGTACTGATTACATTTCTGAAGCTTTGTAGCATCTGTGTGTGTGCATACCTTAGAGGTCATGTTCAGAATTATATTTCCAGGGTGATACACAGCATCTACCTCATGCTCTCGAGGGAAAGGAGTGAACGTCTGAAACACTCTCACAGATTTATGGATGGCCAAAAGCCGCAACTTTTGCTCCAGAATCAACCGTTTTCGATAAACAGAGGAGAAAAGAGCTTGTAGCTAATTTCTCTCTGCTCCTTGCACCACGGCGGAGATGAACTGTTCCTGCAGAATATCTTTGTCCAGATTCCTGCCTGCAGAACAGAGGAGAGACACACATGAGCACTGACACGCCACAACTACACAGAAACACACAGACGTGGTGTGTGTTGTGCATTATATCTCAAGGCAGTCTGAGGGAAAAATGAAAAAAAAAACGTGACATTTCTTTACCCCAGCGTTCTGAAAATCTGGTTAATGTTTTATTCGAATAGTCTGCGATTTCCTGACAATTTCCGGGAAAAACATTCCAAGAAAATACAAGAAAAATGTCCATGTTAGTTGTATTGAGAATTCCAAACAATCTCCCTTGAAAGAAAATCTCTTTTAAAAAACAAGGGAATATTCAGCTTTTACTTATTAACATTGGAAACATTAATTTTTAGTTTAGTTCACTGTATGCTTGCGTGCTGACAAATTTCTCACTTTTGCAGGTTCAGCTGACCTCCTGTGTATGAGGAAAACAATCAAATGAGTAATTATTTCCTTATTTCTCCTTTTCAGGAGAATTCTCAGGAGTTTCTTTATTGGAAACTGCTATAAAATGTTTAACCCATAAATCCCCAAAGAGTTCAAAAACTACTGAACTTTGAATTACATCCACAAAATCTATAATATGCACATAAGTACATATAGACTGCTTCAAGAAATGAGTAGAGGATTGTCCAAAACAGCCATTTTGATAGGCTGAATGTTGGACCTGTCTGCCTAACAGTGGCGTGTACGAACTGTTTAAAGATCCATATGTGAGTCACATGTAAGTGTGTGTGTCTTCACCTATAAAGACCAGGCGGTTGATCCGCGGGTTCCCCTCCCAGAGCTGTGGAGTCTCATTCAGGTCATACAGCTCGTGGACCCCCTGCAGCATCACTTGGTGGGCTTTACCCGCAAACGATACTATGCCCTGAAAACACACAAGTCACAAGTCACGGGTGACACATTAACCCGCGCTGAATGAAGGCTTTGGGACTGATTAATGCAGATAATGAAGCGATAGTTATTGATCACAGCTGCCACCGGGGTGGCCATTGTGCATTACTGTACCTTTAACCGAATGACAGTCATGGGTTGCCCTTCTTTGTTTTTGAACATCTTTTCCCAGAGCAGGTCCTGAAATGGTGGAAAATGGCTGTTTACTTTATAAAGGACTTTATTGTTATAGAGCTGATAAGTAATGGCAACGGGGACACAAACTGGAGGGTCTGAATGATGCAGAGCAAAGCGTACCTGGATGAAGACATTCAAGGCATCCTCAGGCAAATCTCCAGCCACTTCAAACGTCACAGTTAAAATACTCTGAGGATGAGATTAAACACAATGTGGAAGTGCTATTAACGTGCACAATACATTTAGTAAACACATTATTTTACTTTGAAATTGTGGTTTAGAAGTTACTTTCCAACACCTTACACTCACTGAAATAGAAGTAAATGAAATATTATTTATCAAGTTCTCAGATCTTTTACTCCAGTAAAAATGATAAAATGCTTCAGTAGGAGTAAACGCCCTGCACTCAAAGGCATATGCGTAATATCATTAAAATGCATTGACGGTATACAAAATAAAAGAACAAATTAAACTAAATTACCCCATTCAACGTGTTCTACAGAACAAGCAAGCAGCATTTTATTTTTATTATTGTTGGTTAGTTTGTCACAACACATTTTTTATAAACTGATTAAATCATATGGAGCACAAAGTTTTACACTAAAATGTTGTTAAGTACAATTATCAACTGCATAAAATGGAAACATTCACAATACAGTGTTTGGTGAAGTGCACATAGTTTTGTTCTATCACAGCTCTTATGTTTTGATATTTACATTTTTAGGTGCTTATATTCATTAAGACTATACAGTATTATGAAAACTTACAGTTCACCGATGACGTTTATTTAAAAAAAAAATTTAATGTTCACTGAAACCAGCCAAAGTCATTACGCACGCTAAACAAAAGAAGTGTTTTTTTACGCCCCGACTGATGACTTTGTCAGTGACCGTGTCGAAAACCACAACTCCACTCGGCACCTGAAACCCAGTAACATCCCCCCTCTCTCTATCACTGTACTTCTCTCTCTCTCTCTCTCTCTCACACACACACACCCTCCCTCCTCTCCATACTTCCTCACAGCATTAAAAGGGCACTTTGTAGATATTTGGGGGTTTTGTGTCGAAGTGTTAAGGTTACACACTTCCTTGTCATTTGGTATAACAACAGAAAAACAGCATTCTCATTTACATGAAAAGAGCAACATGGGGAAGAGGTTTGGGGAGGGAGGGGGGGTAAGAGGGGGAGGGTCTGAGGGACGGTTCAGCCTCATGCGGGAAAGGGAACCTGGAGAAAACAGACAACAATGGCGTTATTTACCCACACAAACAGCCCTCATCTCTCCTCATCCTGTGATAAAAGTTCATGGGTATAAAGACCGGCTGAAAACAAGATGAGGCCTAATTGCTGTGAGAAGGTCTCAAAACCTGAAAAAACATCAAGACAAATGGTGTGAAACTAATCCTGGATTCATTTTCTTTCATCATTTACGTCATCATTTAGGCTTCTCTAAAATTAAGATGTTGGGAATATGGGATATTTTCTTGTTACACTTGAGGTTTCCCATTCATGTCCGACATTTGGTTGCTAATTAGATAGTGAAACAAACGTAAACTACATTTTATGACATCTGGATTCAGTTCAAACAACTGTAAAGCCATAACAAATAGCCAGGACTCTAGTCGGTCTAGTCTACTGAAGTTTACTGAGTGTTTATGTCGCGGTGTATGACCGAGACTGGGACTATTTGTAGTGTAATGAAAAAAAAAACCCAACAACATCAAAAGCCCCGAGTTGATCTCAACACAAAAACCAAAGCGGGGAGGGAGTTTTCACTTCAGTGTCACAGCCTGAGGGAATGCAAGGCACAATGTTAGCCTAGGGAGAATGCATCCCTTTATCCTGTAGGAAATGATGTGTTGAAATAAATTAGCAAACAAAACAAGGAAGACTATGATGAGAGAGGCACAGAGAGTTGGTATCGGCAGGTAGTTTTTTAAAAGAATTCATGAGATAAAAGGGCAAACGTACCTTGTCGAGATGCGGTCTTGTAGATTTCACAAGTTGGAGCTTTTCTGCAAGACTTTAGGAGGGAGAGAACAGATTTTTTTTCAGTTTTATCCAATGTAAGAGACTAACGTTCACCTAAACAGCCTCAAAAGATAACCATGTTGCATTCGCTGCCTTAAGTAAATTCTGGAGAAATTTTCAAAAATAGTTTACTTCAAAATTACTCAACAATCATTTTTCAGCTGCACTTCATGGTTATTTTTGCATGTTGTGTCGTGATGGACTGACCACAGCAAGAGCCTGTAATATTGCATAATTTTTCTAACTTCTGGAGCTGCATTTACACCCCATGTCAGTGAAAAAGTTGACATAGTAGAGACTTTATTTAGGGTATTTAAATATTGCTTGCATTTTATAATCTTGGTATGTCAGCCTCAGTAAGATCGTGGTCTGGATTATTTATTTTTACAGTTCTTGGGACTCTTGGGTCATTTAATGGCAGTGCTTCCATCCTTTCAGCTCCACAACTTTATGCCAATTCTTTCAGATGTTCCTTAAATCTTTACAAATTTTCCTGAGATGTCAGATAATTTAGCTTCTTCAGGACTCTAAATCCTAACATAAGCATTTTTGACTGAACCGCTCACAACAGTGAGGGTTTGCAAGTAGATATTTCTTTAATTTTAGTGCTTACAGATTAAAACAATTGTTTGCAGCTGCCATCTATACTGTTTTTAGAATAAAATCTTAAAAATGTTTATTTTTTTTCATGCTTTATATATGCATTTGTTTTTTTCTTGACTTAATTTGTTTGATCTGTATGTCTGTTGAAACTTCATCCAAATTTTTCTGGTTAAATAAAAGGACCATTGGGATCAACAAATGTATTTTATTTTTTTCCCCCTCTCTTCTCCTCCTTCTTTCTCTTTTCTGCTTGAGGACACAGGACTACACAGGACTCGCAGTATAATACACTGCGTGCTGTATCACTGCTTAATGACAAGACTCTGAATGGACTTGTGAAAACTTTAGAAATGGCAATTAAATCCTACAAAACACCCACCAGCACCTCCAAACAAACTTCGGCCCTTGTTCTCCCCATCAGACCTCCTCATCCTCGCCCCCCTCCTTCTCCCTGACCTCACAAGGAGGCTAAATGTTGTGTCCAGCAGCTTGAGCCCTGCGTGCTGTTAGTACCACACAGGCGGAGCGGCGGGGGGCCGCTTCAAACAGCCAGCGTGGGTTCGAGAGGAGGAGGGGCCCGGACTCTCAAAGGCAGGGGGAAAGGAGCTATCTGTTGGGACAAGGGGGACTCCTCGGGAGCCGGTGGACACACACAGCTCTAATCCTCTGCAGCTGGTCTCAGAGACACTGACCGAGGGCATGTAAGAGAGCTTTAACACCGCGGCCCGTTTCATTCACATGAAAGGATGAACACAGACTCTATTCATGAGAATGACATTCTGCTGGGGACACAATATGATGACCACCCTGCGGTGTAACAGGGGGACGCTCAATAAAAGAGTCTGTTAATTAGAGAGAAACGTGGAGAGCAACAGTATCAAAGGCCGCTGGGTGCACGGCGCAGACACACCAGCAACAAACGCCGTCAGCGCAGTCAAAATATCATCTTGATCTTTCGTCGCAAGTCTTAAAACAGAAGACAACTAAGCTTTGGCCAGTGTTATTAGCTGACTCATTAGTAGAGACATATACAGTACGTCAACAGACGAGCAAGAAACTGAAGTGAAGAAATGCTAATGATATAATTTTAAATCAGCATCATTATTAAGTGGTATGTCCAGCAGAGAGCACTGACAAGTTTATATTCTTCTAGCTTGATTGTATTTGTGCTTGTTTGCTTGTTTTTGATTAGCTTATTTTTGTATTTCATGCACCAGAGTTTGAGAGAACTGTAATTTCAATTCTCTGTATGCCCTTTACATGCTACAGAATTGACAATAAAGCAGACTTTGACTTTTGATAAGAGGATCAGGTTGCATTGATTATCTTTCCCTAAAATTGGCACATTTGGAAATTCAGTTGATAAACTTTGAGATTTGGAGCTGCATTTACAGCCTGTGTCGGTACAAGTGCTGATGCTGACTCTTTCAAACAAATTTCAAAGACAATATATGTTAATTCTTCTGAATGAATATATTTTGTGTACATGAAACTCAAACGAGACAACACTGACTCACTTTGCTCCGTCCTTACTGTCGAAGGAATGCAGATCCAGAACTTCAGAGAGGTCCACCCTGTGAAAAAGATGCTGGTTATTTTATCTTTTTAATTGAAAACCAAACTGCACAATAGTGGGTGATGAATTGTGCGAGAAATTACAGCTTTTCCCACAAGTTGGCTAAAACTAACATTAAGGGTAACCCGGGTTAACCGACTCGAGCACACAGTCGTGGGGATGTTTTTCCGATTAACCCCTCGCTGCACGGTGTCTTTCATCTCTTCACCCTGACCTGAACTTTTTGTGGGCAGGGTTGGAAGGGGGGCAAAGCAGATCCAAAACACACCCAAAACCTTTGATACACACAGCTTGTGTTAGCCAGATGCTACCTGGCTCCAATAACACACGACATGCTCACGCCGAGGGCGCGTATACACTCATATTTGCACGCACGCACATTCACACATAATGCAACCGTGTCGGCAGGAGGACCCAGGGTCAAAGAGCAAAGACTTGTGGGTAAGTGGACACCGTTGAAGGTTTGGTGTTTATTCAGGGTGCAGCAGTTTGTGTGTGTGTGTGTGTGTGTGTGTGTGTGTGTGTGTGTGTGTGTGTGTGTTTAGGTGTGCACTGAGGGGGGGGATTTCTCCTGAACAATGTCACGCCTGAAAAGCTTCATCTTTGATATAAAGATCTGAGCCCGGGCAGCACGTGGCGTTCATTTGTTAAAGCAAACAAAGCAGGGAGCCTGGCAGAAAGTCGGACATTAAAAAAAAAAAAGGCAATTCTTCTGGGTAGAAAAATATAACTTACTTTGACCTTTGGGTTTCTAGAATCTTGACCAGACCATTTATAGACCTGAAGCAAGATTAAAAAAAAAAAAAGGTTATGGTTATTATTTAGATCATTGGCAAACTACACGTTGTGTGAACATGACAAACTACATATTGTGTAGTTTGGCATGTTCCTACTATGCTTTCCACATACAGTACTTTTTAACTAACAAATGTACCAAATGTACGGTTGTTTCATAATAATATAGATTTTAAAAATCAGAATACTACTAGAAAAAGGGAGATGATACATCAAAGTTAAAGTGTGTGAGGCTGACCTGACTGTGTCCCGGGTCTGAGCGAGCTCCCCCTCATTCACCAGGTCTGTCTTGTTGATTATGATCAGGTCAGCGACAGCAATCTGCCTAAGAAGACATTTCACACAACACTGTGTTCATCTGGCACAATTTGCACAAAAACCAACAACAGGGGCAGAAACTTGCAAGAATCAAGCAGAATGAAGATCATGTGCAGAAACACTCAACTGCCCTAATTCAGAGCTACGTCACACGAAGTTGAGTGTTTGAGTCTTTATCGAAACAGAAACTCTCATTCGCCGACTGCACGCATTCATGTGACTTTTCGTGATGGCAGCGGGCCAAACACATGCCCAAACTCAAAAGGGAGCCGAGTGCTGTTTGGCTTAGAGGTGAAAACACAAACAAAGAGCAAGAATGCAAAGGGTCATGCAACTGGTCTTTTCTTCGTCGGTGTATTTGTTCAACAGCAACACCACACAGCTGCCGGAAGAGACAAACACAGAGACGCCCGGGGAGACGGACAGGCGGGTGGCGAGAGGACGGTCAACAGCACGTTACCAGGCCTTGTGTGGCGGATGCTGAGTGGTTTGTTTAGTCTTCAGGGAACAGTTTGGCATTTAGGGAAGCACAATTATTCTCTTTCTTTCCAATAAAATGGGGCTTTAGTGTCTGTATCTCACTACTGTTGATGCCTGGTTTGCTGAAAAAGATAAGAAAGCGAATAAATGTGTTTCCCAAACTAAGAAACCTACAGTAAACATACCTGGCTGCTTCATTGATGAGTCCATCTGCTTTTTCCTCTGTTAGTTGCTGCAGAAAAGCAGAGACAGAGGGTAGAACTAACACATGCAACCAGAAAATGAAAGGGAAAAAAAAAAGATTTTAAAGTGCAAAAAATGTTTCCTAACTTCTAAGCACATAATGGAAAAAAAAAAAAAGCAGCCAACACAAAACGGTGATGGATAAACTTGCAAAATAAAAGGCCTGTATTTTCATCTTTGTGAACTACCTGACTTTCTCAGTGCATGAACCCACAGGGGATCGCTTTTCATTTTCTGTTTGCGTCTTGCGCCCGCACCGGGGACGCAGAGCTTTCCAAAACACTTTAATATGTAATAACAGACGGGGCCGGAGGTGTTAATCTGGATCCTGATCCCCTCGTGTGTCACTGACATTAATGTGTCACTGTGGGCATCACCGCCGCTTCATTTCTGAAGGAGCGAATGACAAAATTGTATTAAAAAAAAAAAAAAAAAAACTTAATAGAATGGCTAGTTGCTGCTTTTTATTCAACGCCCTCTGTACCAAGAGACAAAGGCCTGTGAGAGGGTGCGAGGCCACGGGCGCAAGTTGACTTGAACCCCTCAGACAGACGGATATCTTGCGGGACAGGCGATGGGGGAGGCAGGCGAGTGGATGTGACAGCCCTATTACAGTGGTCACATCTCTGATATCAATTACTCCTTCACTATCAGTTATCCTCCCCTTCATTCTGTCATTACTTCCTTCATCCTGACCCTCTCCAGCGAGAGGACAGAGCAGCGCCTAGCCCACGAAATGTGTCACCTCACTGAGCATGACACCTTCAGATTGGAGCCCATTATCTAGGTGTCACTTGTCCCGTTCCCTTTAAATACCACAGAGGGAGGGCAGGATGTGCGCGTTGCTATGCACGGAGAGGAGTGGGGGGGGGGGTTTACGAACGATCTCGAAGTTTAACAGCTTATTTTGGATTTGAGGGCCACAAACAGCACAGTTTATTTATTTACTGCTCAGAGGCAAATGTTGATGCTGTAAAGGGTGAAGATTTTAAAGGCTGCAATCAGTTATTATTTTCAGTGCTAAAATTGGTTTCAGTAAGTTTTGGAAAAATCACAATGTTGCATAGTCCAAAGCAACAAGTCCTGCCTGACAAACAGTCAAATATCAACCTGTACTAAATCTACAGACAGCCTGAAAAAAGAAGCTCATTTTCACATTTATTTGAGTAGTTTCTTTTTAATACTTTTACTCCACTATGATCTAAAGGGACATACTGAACTTTTTACTTTAGAGCATCTTATTTCTTATCTTTATGTTCAAAACACTCAAAGAGCCTATAAAATAAGATGGTTTGTTATTTATTATTACTATTTGCAGTCCTGTGCAAAGTTGTTCAAAATGAGCTCCACCTCAACTGACTACAACCGTAAAATCCTGCTTTCACATGAATGAATGAGTAATACTAATCTAATGATGATATATAACAGGATCACAGTCATAGGAGACGTTCTTCTGCATCGTGTACGTTTCCTTGTGATACTTTCAGTATTAGTACATTTCCCTTATTACACTTGTACATGTACTTAAGTAAAGGAGTAAGTGTTTCGACAGAGAGGTATTTCTACCATTCTGTAGAAACAGATCTGACTTCCCGAATTGTATTCAGAAGCTGGAATCAGTAAATATTAAAAAGATCTTCAATAATTAATCAACTCCAAAATATTTGTTTTAGTTTTCCGTTGATTCATTTCAGCAACAAACATGACATTTTATGAAAACAAGGATCTTCTTGAACTTCTTCTTAGCACATACCTGCAGCCCGTACTTGGCGTCGATGACAGTGACGATGCCTGGGATGAACAAAGCAACGATGATCAGCGAATCAAATGGCAGAGCCTCAACCTGTGCACATTCGTTTCAGAACTGCAGCCGCCTTTTGGTGTTTAGTTTTGCCTGTTTGTCTAAAACAACTTTCTCTGAGTTATTTGGAGCACACTTTTGGTCTGCAGGCCTGTCACAACAGAGTGGACAGCTGAGTATTTAGTGTGGAGCGCGTGCGCACACACCAGTAAGACAAATACACAAACAAGAAAATATGTCATCCTTACAAACTAAGCAGAAAACATTTGGGCGAGTCAGAAAAAAGTCACTACAGTTGGAGCTGTTACAGCCACAGATTTAGAAATCTTCACCTCCATCAAGAACTGATTCTTAAACGCAGATATATCCCTGCAGGTTTAAGAAAATAACTGGGCCAGTGAGGTCTGACTAATAACAGCTAAGTTAAAAATCTGACCCCATTAGTACTATCAGTGTTAATTGTTTGGGGATTTTCAAGTTAATCAGTTTTTAGTAAAGAATTTAAAGACTTAAAAATGTGACCTTAAATTACACCACCATTTATGGGTTTAATATTTTTAAATGGCAGCACCAAAGTGCACCTTTCAAGATAAACCAGTGAATGTATGTTCGATTTTCTACTCTGCATTATTACCACCACTGATTGTACTGCACGAAGGATAAAGACGCACCGTGTCGTTCTTACCATCCAGATAGATGTCACTGCCAAGCTCCGCGTCCACCCAGAACATGGAGGCCACAGCTCCTGCCAGATGACACGAAGTGTGTTTTTCAACCAGTTCTAACCACATGTAGACAGAGGCCATATTCTTCTTTTCTTTTCACTTACTCTTTACTTATCAAACTTCAAAAGAACAGAGATAAGCACATAAAAACACAGACCAATGATGGAAATGTGTTTGATGTTTTGGGGAATTCAAGAGCAATACCTAACTGCAGTAGTAGTAAGTAATATTTAAATGAATATGATTATTCTAATGACTGATTAATATGCAGAATTAATTTTCAATCATGTTACCATCTATAAAATGTTGGAAAATAAAGATATAAATCCATGGATCAAGATCACTTACTACTATTACTACTACTACTACTAATAATAATAATGATAATAATAATAATGACATTTTATTTGGCAGGTTTACTTGAAAAGCAACATAATATTAAAGAATTATTCAAAGTAAAGTAGATGGAGGTTATGTTGATCACTAAATAATTTTCACATGACGTACACATCTCAAGTTTTTGTGTTTAAAGTCAGTATTGCACTATTTCCAGAAACCCTGCCTGGATTTATGTCCCTGGCTGAGCTCTGTGGAGCAGATAAAACCAATATCAGAAGCTTTCAATTGTTTATCTCCTGCTGGTACATTTGGTTTGTTCCTATTTTGCTGCAGACGTGGTTATTACAAGACCCTATGTTACCATGCCAGCCACAGCTTGTTCACATAATGCACTTTTGTCAAACTGCCAAGCGAGAATAAGAAAGCATTGTAAATATTTGATGGATACGTAATGAAAACACTGTTTTTGAGTGGCATGTTTCACATAACTCATCCAGCCTCCTCCTGAACGGAAGAGGAGAATCCCCCCGGGAGCCGTTATGATTGACAGCGCTGCCGGGGCCAATGACAGACCCGTCCGAGTCGATAAAGAGCCTGTCTCAGCCAATGACTTGGCAGAGGAGTGAGGACAGCCCCAGTCTGAGCGTGCTCTGTTGGTTCTGTCTGCAGGGCCAAGCGGTGTGTGTCTGCCCACGCCGCTGCCTCCTGACACCTGTCACTTAGCGACACACCCCAACTGTCAACGCGCTCGCCCTGTAATGGCCTAATATTGATTTCCTGATTTGAAGCTGAGAGCTGAACGGACAGCTAGGTGTTTTTTGGGTGTTTTTTTTTTTGGGTGCCTTGATTGAAATGGGCTCCTTGGGTGCTCCCGTCACAGCAACACAGTCCTCAGAGTGGCAAAATGTTTAACTTTGGATGTGGGCTTTACAAAGAAATCTGCAGAGTTTAACCATTATTTAAAGAATAAAATAGGCATTGCTCGCTCCATAGGTCATGGCTTAATACTGCGCCAGGGATGCTAAGCCGTTCTGAGCAACATAATAAGACAAAGGAGATTATAAACAAGGACAATGTTCAGTCAAAATCTGTGTGTCAGAGTCCAATGTGGAAATATAAACAGCGGAAATTTAATGAGCTGACCGTGGTTTAAAGATACACAAGACCTGCTGACTAGTTTGTTCCCTTGTAGACTTTGTCACTTTGTCACTGCTTTGTTTGTAGACAGTGTCACCAAAATACTGCTCGAAATACTTCAAGGAGACACTGTTTGGATCCCATCTCTAAAAAGCCTTCATAGCTGGTCTTACGTGACCAAGAGAGGAGGCGGTGGAGGTCTGTCAGCTACGAGTTGGCAATAAGATTATAAAAGACCACTGTCAGCAGTTATTTTACACCACTACGATGTCTATACTGGACATTTGCAGAAGTTAGGCAATCCTTCAGAATAAGGCCCGTCATGAGAAGTGCAGCTCCGTTCATCAGTTGTTGAATCAGGCCTGTTCTGGTTACAGACATACTTTATAAAACTTAATATAATCATTGCAATATACTGTGCCACTGTGAGCCATTTTAATGGTATTTATTGCGCGCTGTTGGGATATTAAAACTGTGAGACAACCAGTCAGAAAAGACGGATTATGTTAATTTTATTATCTATTGCGTGGAATAAATGTTGCTGTTTGCCAGGTGACTGTCAAATGCTGTGTGTGGGTGTGTGTGTGGGGGGGCTGAAAGACCCAGGTCCTCTTTCTGCCTCCAGAGGCAGGCATTTAGAATAATTATTAGAAATAACAGAAATGATAGAATAATAAATGGAAAACTCCATAGAGATGCTCAAAATTGTGTGATACCTGGATCAGCGAGCCCTGTGGTCTCTAACAGGATGTAGTCAAACTTTCCTTTCTTCTCCATCAAGTTCTCGATGGCTTTAAGACCATTGTCCCTGAAAAATGAAAGAACAGCCACTAATGATTAGAAATATCACGTGCATAATGCCAACCTACAATATGTGTACAGTAACAGTACAAATGGTAACATAAATCAAGACTGTGCTGTAAGCCCAGTAAACCAGACGCCATCAGTAAAAACACACATAAAACACTATTATTGTGCACTTATATCCTCATAGCAAAGTAGTTCATGAATATATGTAAAGGGTGAAGCTTTAGGACATTAAGCAGCATGTTACTGTAACTCTACATAGTTACTCTACATACTTGACGGAGCAGCAGAGGCAGCCATTCCTCAGCTCCAGCCACTCCTCATACAGCTCTCCTGCATGGCTCACCGCGAGGGACTTCTCGAGGGCGCTGCCTGCAGGTGGAGGATGAGATGAGGAGTGGAGAGAAGTCAGATTAGCTGATGAAGAGTCAGTTGAAGAAAAAAAAAAAACGCTGTATATTTTGCAAGACACATGTAGATTTAAAAAAGGTGAAATACGAGGTTGGTAGGAGGCCAACAAGCCATTAATATAAAGGATATACATTTAAAATAATTTCAAAGTGATATAAATTAATAAATAAAATGCCAGAGTCTGAAGCCTTAAAAACTCTGGATACAGAGTAAAAAACGCATTTATCTGCCTCTTTGAGTTCAAAGCAAAGTTGTTACTTTGCTGCTCTCTTGTGGAAATCTGAGCAAATAACAATCCCCAGCCTGGCACTAACTTTAAACTGCACACAGCTTTGCAAAAACAACTACTAATGTTAATTTCTCTGAGGCACATTTAGTAGTTTACCTTCTCCAAATTCATTGAGTATGACAGCGATACGCTTATTGTGCTGTTCTGTTAAGATATAGTTCAGGAGCGTAGTCTTTCCAGCACCTATTAAGAAACAAATACATTCAAATCATATGCAAATACACAGAAAATCACTACTCATCATGTAAAACAGCCTGTAATAATTATATAAGAGTGAACAATACCCTGGTCTACGACTGAAAAGCTTTTAGTTGTGGTGAGAGGTTGGACTCGCAAGTGTCTGAGACCATAATCTCCGACATAAGCTCATTAAAGCTGTGAGTGATACAGATTTACTCACCCAGGTAGCCTGTGATGATGGTGACCGGTATCTGCTCCGCGGGAACACCGGGCGGAGAGTCGATGGGCACCAACTCTGGACAATCATCTTCCTCCTCCATCCCCACACCGTCCATACCAGAAATAATGTTTTTATTAAGAAGGGCACGAGACGGAGCTGATCTAATGAGAAACACATTTGATAAACCCACGAATAGAGTGAAACAAAAATACTTCAAGTCAAAGATAAACAACACGTATCAGTCATATTCATTTCAAACACAGTATACATATAGCTTACTGTCCGATTTAACTGATTAATGATTTGTCAGTCCTCTGCTTCACTGCAATTGAGAGGGATTTACTGCACTTTTTACTCCACTGTGACTATTTGAGCTTTGATTGATAGTTACATTCTTAATTAAAATTCATGCAAACAAAAAAATTACCTAACAAGAAGAGCTGAAACAATCATCATGTAAAGACATTTCCCATTTTTTTCAATGTGATGATTTTCTGATTTCCCTTTGAATAATTTTTTGTTTGTTTGTTTGTTTTATGTTTTGGATTTTCACATTGCAGATGTTCTGCACACTGTGAACTTTTGCATCTGGGCAATTGTTTGCACATTTCTCAATCACCCAACAGTAAAAGATTGCTTTTATATTAATGCACGATAAAAGGACATGATTTTTAATGCAATATTTTGAATTAGTAGCATAGCAGTGGTGATATTATTTATACAACATGGTATTAGTATTTTCACTTAAATAAAGGGTCTGTTCGTGAAGATTTTGCCAAAAGGACTTATCAACTTCGTTTTTAGCATCTTCATATTTCATAAAATCCTTCCAGGTCTAAATAAACTATTTAAACATGAACTCAGTGTTTGTCAGAAGTTATTCATTCACTGAATGAGCAACATTTAGCTTAGCCTTCATCTTTATCCGCTGCTAACACCTGCTCAGCGCACTACGACAGAAAAACAAGGAGGCTTTTCTCCTTTTACGCGGACTGTGAATAAATTACCTGACTCTTCTTCCGATTGATGCAGATGATCAAAGTTTTCAGCTCAAATAGTCTCAACCTGCTGCAGTCCTTGCATTTTTTTTGACAGTGTGTCACGCCGTAAAGACTCCGCTCAAACCCCGGAGCGGCGGCGAAGGTTCCGCTTTCCTCCGCAGCAAGGGAAGCTTTTTTATAATTCATTTTTATTTATTTCAATTTTTTTATACTTACTTTTAATTATTCTATTACTATATTAATACTGAAGGTAACCGATGAGGAAATAATTTACAATTAAAACATTTGAAACATTTTGTGTCTCTCTGGGTGCAAATTGTGAGCAGATCAATATTGGTGTGATGACGAGTAACAGCCACAAGATGGCGACAGAAACCAGTTCTTGTTAGTTCATAAGTGGAACTATAAACCACCAGAAATAACTTATTATAACAAAATACACTTTTAAGATTATAGACAACATAGTAAATTATTGATGTAAAAAAGGAGAAAAATACTTAAACTATAAGGTCAATGCTGAATACCATACACCTCCCATATTATACTTTTTAAAGGCAGCTTAGCAAAGAACATAGAACTGAAAATGGACAAATAATTAACACCACTCCCTGACAATAAGATACAATATATAATATAAAGTATGCTTATGATAATGCAATAAAACTAAAGTTGCATCTATAATCTATAATGCAGTGTCTATCCCCTGAAAGTCCTTGTGAAATGTAATGCCACATACAGGGAATTCATCGCAATAAACATATAACATTTTAGAAAATGTGAAAGCAACTAGCACAAGAAAGTAATAAGGATAGTCTTGTTTTAGTAAGAATATTTTACAGGTAAAAAGACCCAGGGTGATTAATGAATATCACTTCAAGTCTTCAAGTCCTGTGGGAGAATTCATGCAAAGCCTAATGACAAGCAGGAAGTATAAACTCACACCCTCTCAAGAGTCATCTTGCAAAAATAATAAAACAATAAAAATAGTTATTCCATTTTTATGTAGACAGCTCATATTTGTATGTACACCATCTTTGTTTGTGAATAGTTAAAGATAAACCTATTTTTTAAACACTCTGGAGTGCAAATGATGCCTCTGTGTTGTCTTTAAGCAGTGGAAAAAGGAGTAATGGAATGATGTTGCAACTGAAGCATACCTATTGCTGTTACTCAAAACTATTTCAACCAGCCTAGAGTGTCCTCATAGCAGGTAAAACACGTGTAACTAATGACAATAATTACTGCTCCTTGCCCTTTAGGTGTCCCAATAAAACAGAGACACACTGCACCTGAAATCACTCCCATAATGCACTCTGTTTGCTGCCAGCCATTTTTTATTTGAGTGTGTAATATTTGTGAGTAAAATCTATGCATTATAAAGTGCCCTCAAAAAGAACAGAAATGAATGGCATGCACATTGTCTTTGATTACAAAAAAACCCACAATGCAATGCGTCACATTTTACAGATGTGGAAATTAAAGTCCTGTCACGCTCCACCTTTCAGTGACGACATGAAAGGTCTATTCTGTAATATCTGAATAAGCTTGGTTAAAAGAGGCTTATTTCAAGATTATATATAAAATAAAAACATGGCTGTCATAAAGGTTTTTCACAGTTTTTTTTACACCTTTGTTAAAACATCTTATGTCTTGGCTTAGTCTCAACATGTTGGAAAGTGACAAGTCAAGCCTCTGAGCATTTAATACCTTATTTATCACATTATCAGCCTTGATATTATAGTGAATGACAAGACTTTTGACAAGCTTTAAGTCTGTTATAGTAATTTAATTTAAATTTCCTTCTAATATAAAGCTATAAAATCAGATGTCTAGAAGGGAAATATCAAAAAATGGACACATCACTTTTGCAGCCACGAGAGAGGTGGTGCAGTTGATGTCCTATAAGAAGATTTTTTATATCTTTGTTTGTATTATTGCAGCGAGTGCAGGAACAACTAGAGAACTGAGAACTCAGTGTGTGATAAGAAGCTGTCTTATCTACTACTTGTTGAATAATGTTGTTAGACCACTAGCCATGCAACCTCCCACAGTCAGACAGCTTTTACTCTGTTTCCTGTCCCGCCGGCCTTAAACCACAATACCTGGTGAAATGCAATCTGACCCCACTGCCAAAGGTTCAAACTCCTAACCTGGGCTTTACGTTAAAAACTTGCAGTGGGCCAACCTTGATGGGCCAAAGGCCCCTGTGTTATAATAACATTGGCGAAAGATTTGTCATTTGAGATAAAGTTATACTTAGGGTTAGGGTTCACCCAATAAAATAATTTTAATTTTGACCAGGGATTGGCACTGTTTCACCACAAATGCTTCACAGCTTTCTGTTTTTCTTTACACTCACACAGCTGGTGCTACTTTTTTTTTACAATCATTGAAACTGACCTTGATGTGTAAAGTTGGTGGTTCCCCTTTAAAGTCCCTCTGCGCTCAAAAAAAGTTTCCATATTCATCTACTGAAAGGGAAGAGAGGGGGGTTCTCTGTTTCCCTGTGCTCGCTGTAAATCTCACTTCAAGATGTGCACTCAGAAGCACATTTTGTGACATCGAAACAGGTCTCAGAGTCAGTTATGAGCCAATGTGCAACTCACATGACCATGATGTGAAAGATTTCAACCTTCAGTGCACATACAAAAAGGGTGGACTTTTTATTAGAGCAGGAGACACAACAATTCATTGTTGTTCATTCATTCAAGATTCTTCAATGAGGGAGTATACTATGAGGGAGATACTAATTTTACTTTTTTTTACTGATACTGCAGAGCGTATATTTTAGGGCAGCAATTATTTTCATTATCAGTTCATCTGTTTATTGTTTTCTTCATTAATCTATTAGTTGTTTGTGTCATAAAATATCAGAAGATTTAGAGAAAAAAAAACTTGAGCTCACACACCCAAATGTCTTCTTCTGTCCATATTAAGTTTACAGCCAAAGAAGATAAAAAAAACACACAATAATCACATTATTTCACAATCAGAAAATCTGCACACTACATCTAAAAAAAACTCAACATGATTAATCAGTCATCAGTATAGTGACAGACAACTAATCGATTGCAGCCGTAATCTTATCACATGAATTTACTCCAAGTTACAGACCACAAAGAAGAAATCGCTCACAGCTGAACCCTCAATCCTCCTAATATCATCATCAGGAACATGCATGCACTTCATTGAATCTGCATCACACACACACACACACAC
>JBAJHX010000076.1:19483076-19539981 GCA_037176925.1 Amniataba percoides | reverse complement strand
TAATATACAAATTGAGAGATTAAGAGGAAAAGCTGCATGTGTTTTTGTGTATGCCTGCAGCGCCTCTGTGTGTGTGCATGTGTGCGTGTCAAAGCAGCAAGCACGTGTGTGTGTATGTGCCTGTCTGAAGTTTCTGTTCCTGTGTCTGTTGAAACACCAGTTGATGGAGGGACGCCTTGCTGATGTCACTTCCCTCAGTGCCTTGTGGTTTCTCTCCTTCAGCTTGAAGCTGTCACGACAGTTCAACGCCCGACTGTGCTGTCAAAAACAGTTTGTGGGTTCAAGCAGTCAGGCTCAACTTAAGCACTCATTTTGATGTCAATAAGTGCCTCATCCACCTCTTTTTTTCTTTTTTTTGTAATGCAGATTGTTTCTTGTCAGACCCACTTGGCTTCTAGGAATATGTGGATCAATTTAAAGAGTTTCCGTGCACTGTGTTGTGGCTTAGTTTAAACAAAGAGCAGTAAGCGGCAGTAGGTGCACACTGCAGGTTCCCATATCCGGAGTGCGCCATTTTGTGTGCTTCCTTTTTTGGTGCAGTTGTCAATTTTCAGCCGGGTAAGTCTTCACTATCTGTAAGAGCACAGCTGTCCTTTGGTTAGACTTTAGAATGAGGTAATCAGTAAACTTGATCATTTTAGATATCATGATGTAGGTAAAATGTGGCTGTACTGTGTCAGAGCGTTGTTTGTTGTGAGTTTTTTACACGTCTGTTTTCCGTGCCCACTCATTCTTGCAGATGCAGATTGAGAGCAGAGATGCTGATAGGTGAACATTGTTTTTGTAAATTGATGAATGTTGCTTAAGTGAGGCTCCAGTAGTGATTTGATAGAATAGCTATTGGTTTTGAACACATGTAATTTAACCACCATAGTTAATTGTACTTGTTTATTTTTGCATGCGTCTGCACAGAAATGCCTCAGCTGTTGATTACAGTGTTTCCTAGGTGTTAAAAAAACAATACCCATTCTTATAAATAGTTGCAAAGGCACCAACTTTATAATCACCAGTGAGTATGCTGTTACAAAGTCTGGCGAGGAGCGATAGTTTCTTGCATGCGCCTTTCATGACTCCACAGAGCAGCAGGCACTGATCAGAGGCATGCATAGATTTGCATTCATTTGTTTTTGTAAGCCTCTGCACTAAACAAGAAAAAGAGGCCATGCTACAGTGATTGTTTGAACTTTTGAGGCAGAGAAACGCACATATGGAGGAGGCTGCCACTGTTGAGGTTCACGCCTCCTGTGTGGAAAGTTGAAGGTCTCATGTATACTGTGGGCCTGTCATTTAAATAATAATGATACAGTTGTTCCATCTGGCTGTCTGTGTATTTGTCTCTTCTTGTGTCGCATGCTCACCATTAAAACGAACACGTGCGTTTGCTCTCGAGTGCTCGGCAGAGAAAAATATCCCTTAGGTTGGGTTGATGTGCAAAAACACGTCTGAGGGCAAATGGAATTTGCCCGGCTTTTAAAACCTGTGCTCAGCGGTGACTCACCTTGTTGCTGCAGTTATCTCTACCTCTTCTGCGTGTGTGTGTATTATTTGTTAGTGTGTCTGCCAGTATCTGGTTTTTCTCTGTCTTTTTTTTCTCTCTCTCTCTCTGTCTCCTGTACACACGCTTTCTCCAACATTCAGTCTGTCGCACACTACCTGTTTGTCATGCAAATGCTTCCTGAATGGGACAACGTGAGCGATTAAAAAGCTTAAATACCCTTCTAGGACAGAGCTGGGGCAGATTTTCTCTGTCAACACTGTGCACTGTTTATGTTGAGAGACTTTTAGGAGACGGTTTCCTTTTGTTATTGATTGTTTATCATTGTAGGTTATCTTCTGTGTAAGTTTTATTTCTAAGCTTCTGCCTACATGGGACACAGACTGCAGACTGTAATCAGATTGGAGGTCTGCCCAGTTCTCTACCACTTTTCACAGAAACACCTGCTCCATGCAGGTTCCCCATTTATAACCACAGCCAGGCGGGCACCACCAAAGGGACGTGTGTTATCACATCAGTTGTGTTTTTTTTCCCCTGTGAGCTCTTTCTAATGATAAAAGGCATGCCTGTTCTTTTCCTTTAAGTGCCACTGGGAATGAGTTTCATTGTGTGCACTGATGATTTGAACAATATGTACTGATTCAAAGGCCCAAATGAAAATTTCAGGCCATTTGCACTGTACATAAAAGTGATTACAGCTTTCCCTTTGATCTGCTGGAGCTCTGGAGTGCAGGCTGTTAGAGTTTCTGTCCAAAAATAGATTCACAGAAAAAAACACACTGCCTGGCTGTCTGATACAGGCCAGTTTGTTCCAGTTTCTATTTATGTTTGTGCTCCAATCTTTTGTTCCTCGTCAGGTATGAGCTATTAGAAAATAGTCATGATTCAACATGTTTGTGCCCACCTCCGTTTCTACATTTGTCCTCAGTGTTTCTTGGCACTACGTAAACTGTAAAAACTCACCTTTCACTTTCACCCTAACGTTTCACAAGCAGTTAATCTGTTTTGTTGTTTGCTTGTTGTTTCTTTCATATTTTCCCACCCCTATGACAATCTTGGTGCAATTTACATGTACAGTAATATTATCTTCCTTATATTATTTCTAATTATATTCTTCCCTCCATCTGTTCTGCAGCCTCAGTCGTATGAAGCGGTGGAGCCCTTGGACCTGGAGGAATTCCTGCTATCACAGTTAAAAAGCGGAGACTCGGCACTGATGCAGGAGCTCGGAGACTTCCCCGACGATGACCTGAAGGTGGAGCAGGTGGAGAAGGAGTGTCGCACCATTCGGCACTCTGTTCCCGATGACGGGTGGGTTGCAGGGCGTCTGCCATTGACCACAGAAGAATCCAAACACGGAAAAATTTTCGTTACAATCAACAAAATGGACACTGTCTGCATGCTGTTAGACCTGTTAGTCCAGGAAATATGGAAAACAGTGAAGGATGATTACCGGAAGTGTATCACAATACCAACCACTAAATATGTCGGTGTAAAATTATTCTGTCAGCTCGTGTTATCATAGCTTATTCAGGGCATTCACTTGTCCTGCACCTTGACCATGAAGAGCAGATTGAAGATAGGACAGGAATGTAAAGCTCTCAGCTGTCCGTGAACGTTCGCGTGCCGGTCTATGTGAGAATGTGTCTTCATATCTTTCTCCGTCCCTCTCTTTTTGCAGAGCGGAGCTGGATCCTCATGTGAGAGACTGCGTGAAGAGTTATGTCCAGCCGTGGCTCGTGGTCTACAGAAGGTAAACTGTCTCCCACAGCCGGAGTGTTCAGGACGGTTGTTTCGTTTCACATGGGACCTTGACTGAAACCTTAAAATGACAAAACTGCACCTATTGTCTCTGGACAACTGGATGTTTTATTGTGGAAATACCACTGATCTTGTATGCACGTTAAGTTCTCTAAGCTGTAGTATTTTAACCCCCAAAATCACCAGTGTTCGAGGTGTCACGCTGTGAAAAAGGTGCCACCTTGTTTGAAAAGTTGCATGTGTCCGTGAAACAGGAAATAAAAGTCCAGAAAGATCCTAGTAGACATTACACACTGGGACGCCTGGCTGGCAAAGTGCATCACAGCGCTCGCTCTGCCTCTCACACACTTACATTCACTGTCATTAGCTGTGTAAGGCCTCTGTTTGTGTTGCTATCTAATGTGATTAGGAGTGCAGAGGTGTATCAGTTGTAACCATGTGTGTTGTTTTTGATGTGCCGCTCTCTGGGTCTTTGACATGCCGTGTTTGTGTTTGTGTGTGTGGGTGTGTGTGTGTGTGTGTGTGTGTGGGTGTGTGTTTGTGTGTGTGTGAAGGTGCCAGGGGGATGGCTGGAGCGCGTATTCGGAGCGAGCAGGCTTACACAAGCTCCTTCGGAAACAGACCTTTGAGTCTGACGTCCAGCCGGAGGACCCACAGAAGCCAGTAAGAAACACAAACACAGCTAACTGTGCACTTAAACACACACGGCCGCCGTCTGAAGTTTTGGGTTATGTCTGAAAAGAGGTAAATTAACCAAAATCTTCAATGTAAGAAATCATTAACATCTTTTAAATGAAGGACTTTAAACAGGTTTCCTACTTAGAAGTCTTACTTTTCAAGTGTCGTAACCAGCAATCTTTTACTCAATAAAGGAGAAGTACCAGACTTCTTCAGTCTTGCTACATTTCTTCACGCCTTTCCTTCTTCAGTCTGTCCTTAACAATTCTTAAGACCTGTCTTATGTTGTTGTGTAAGTCTGCTATTGTGTACCAACGCTGTTTCGTCACATGTCATTAGACATGTGCTTGTTGTTGTGGTTTCTGGCTAAGGCCCTTGGTTAGTTTTCAAATGCAAGTGAGAACAATTTTTTTAAAAATGTGCCCTTTTGGAACAGTTTAGTATACAATGCCTCAGTTTGAACTCTTGAGTTTAAAAGAATAGTTTAACATTTTTCATTAGTTTTACTCTGGTGTGAAACCAGAGCCAGTAGAACAGTACTCACAAAGACTGTTGACCTAGTAGTATCGAGCACGGGTAAAGGTCACAAATGAAAATATTATTCTCATTTGTTTAATTTGCACACAAACAGAAATATAAAAATGACATTTTATAGCTTTGTGTGCAGTCATGTGTTTTAACTATCAGCCCTGACAGACTCTCAAAAATCTTGATTGTCCAGTGAGATTGTAGGTTCTGATAAACTGTTGTTCCTCAAGTGATAGTGACTCCTGTTAAACCACAAATGATCATTTTAACATATTTGACAAACAAGATGCAGTGTGTGCCGTATCGCTGCAGCTTAATAGTTAAGGCACATACCACATAACTGCAATGTCCACTGTTTGATTCCTGGCAGTACATACCCTTCTCTCTTTCCACACTTCTTGTCCGTATCTCTCCTACCACCATCGAATAAAGAAAAAAAAGAGCATTCAAACAAAAAGATAAAACATGTTAATTATGAATTTGGCCACTAATAGGTGTTTTCTCCCCTTAAGCTAAACTAATCATCATCCTGCTCTCTCCCCAAACACAACACACACACGACTCTAGTGCTGATCTTCTAATCTAAATATCACCAAGAAAAACAAAAAAGTGTATTTACCAAATTGTCAAACTGTGTCCAAAGCAGAACTACAAGAAAAGCCAGTTTCCACCTTTGTCCTTTGAAAGCCAACATGTTTAGTTAAAGTGTGTTTTCTCACTGGAGCGCCATTAAGTAAGAGCAGCGTGGTAGTCCATACTGATCAAGGCCCGAGAGAGACGACAATACTGGCTGTGAAACGTGAAGGAGAAGTGTGAGACTGGGATGGTGGCTGGGGGTGGGGGGGTTCTTTAATGGTGAATACAACAGTGTTTTGTTATTCCCATCACTCTCTCCACTGAGGCAGCGGCTCTGTCAAGTTTACTCTGCCTGTCTTGCACAGAACTAACCCTGAATACACTCGAACTCATCTATGTGTTTATCCAAACAGTCAGAAAAAATGCTTTTATATAAGTAGCTGCATAAAGGGTATTCAGTTTTTTTCTATCCCACTTTTTGAATCAACAGCTTCCGTCTGCATGCCTCAGTCCTTTACTTTCACCACAGATCCCTGCCTCTGTGCTCGACTGACATTATTTCACGCCAACTTCCCGTCCTCTCTCACGTCCCTCCCTGGCTCTTTTGTCTCACACCGGCCAAATCCTCAGTTCATCAGGCAGTCCCGGCCAATCCGAGGTTCGCAGTCAGCGCCACTCCCAGCCTCTGGCTAGTTCCCCCAGCCAGTCTCTCCGCGCCCCCTCCCGTCACACCATCCTTGCCAATTCTGGTTAATCACCCAAACCAAAAAGGCCCTTATTACCGCCACAGGCTTCCCATGATCCACATGCCAGAAAGAGAGCGACAGAGAGAGGAAGAACAGCACTATTGTCCTTCAGCTCGTCTCTTCTGTGGTCCGAGGTGGTTTTTTTAAATGGGCCTGGGACCGTAGCATGATGGTCCCCCGGAGCTTTAACTCAGTGAAGCTTTGCCAGGGTGGATGCTCGGTCAGTCCTCGCCTGTGGTCGAGAGCTGGGATGTGAGATTGATGGATGATGGGAACGAAAGAGACAAGGACAGACGGGTGGCACCAGAGATTGTTCAAAGCAGGACGCAGCGTGGGAGCATCGAGGTCATGCCCTGCCCTGTAGCTGACTCTGAGTAATTCCATATGGTGCCAGTGCCAATCTGATCCGATCTTACTGATGGGCAGAGGATGCTCCAGTCAGCTGATATCTAAAAAAAACATAATGTGCTCTTGTACTTAACTTTCAGCCATAGCAGCAAAGTTTTAAAAAAGTCCTACTTTTCCCTGGAGTCCCAGTGGAGAGATAATTTTATGTTAGAGTTTCTATTTATTCGTCATAAAGTGTTAGAGGTATCAATATGTAGACTTTTTTGCTGAATGGAAGAATCCTCTATATTCCAACCGAGACAGCAGAAAACAAGGTGGGGCTAACAGAAGCCTCCAGGGCAACATTAATATTTTAACTATGTACAACAGACGTCATCTTTTATGCATTTTAGATGCCTGATTCTCCTCTCAGATCTCACTCCAGGGTGTCTCGAGAGCGGCCATTTGGGCACATTTGCATATCGCACCATTAATTAAGTGAGTTCATGTAAAGGCTTTGAGCTCTCACGCCTCTTTCTGGTGCTCAGTTTTGCTCAAGAGGTCAGTAACATTGCTGGCAGTTGACTGGACGTCCCCTCATATGCGACACCTAGCGAGCTTTATTTCTGATGGTATTAAGTCTCTGGGTCAGCAAGTCAGCTCGCCCTTTGCTGCTATCATTTTTGTCTCCCAAGACTTTAGCCTGCTGGGAGATATCAGATTACAGATCTTGATCAGCTAATGTGCAATGCATTGATATCACAAGTAACTCAAACCTCCCTGTAGTATGTCAAAATTCGAGGGCCTTATTTCCTGCGACTTTGTGAAAATACAGCAAGATAGCTGCATGTTTCTCACAAAGAACGGAGCACCTGCTGAACATTATTATGTAAAAACTCATATCATGCCTTGTAGCACAGAGTGCATATTAACATGAGCCTCTGTGGTGTGTTCTCTGCATCGAGTAAGCCTTGATCAGAGGAAAACAGAGACTGTCATTGTCTCCAGGCCAAAACAGAAGCTGTCTAGACTGCTTAAATGCCCGTTAGCTGTTTGTTGTGTCTGCTGACAACACAACCATAGAGACTGTGTTTTCAATGTATGTGCGTGTGCGTTATTGACGGTCTTTGTTATAATTTAGGCAGAATTTGGAATTTGATCAAATCATATATAAACATATATATATGTACAGATAAATGGATTTGTAGATTTAAAGCTGTGGAGGAACACTGGGGTGGAAAATCATGAATCTCTGGGGAAGTTCAAAAGAGTTGGCAAGTTTAATCCCATTTATTCACACTCCTTTCAGATGATGTTGTTGTTTAAATGGAGAGAGAGGAGGTTTTCACAAACAATCCATTAATTATATCGATAATAACATCACTCTGGGTTGTCTCATTTTGCATAATTTTGCTCTTTTTGCTCCTTCTTTCCCGCCCACACATTTCAACCCCTTTACCCCATTCTCTCTGTCCTCCCCCCACCCTTAACCCGGCCACCCACCCTTACCGCTCTCTTTCTGCCTTTGCCCCAGGTCAAGTCACCGACTCTAGCGGGGCTGAGTGATGACTCTGGCCGCACGCTGACCTCCTCCGACTTTAACTTGCGGTGTTTGACCCCGGACCAGAGAGTGGAGGGGCTGCTGGCCTTCAGCAGCCACGAGGAGCTGGACCGTTTCAACCAGGAGGCGCGACAGGGGAACAGACACCCCGAGGTGTTTGCTCTGTACCCTCCGGCCGACGAGGTGAGATATAGATAGAGATGGTGCTCGTGCTCAAATACAGCTGTGCATGCATACATATAGGAACTTTGTAGGGTAAAGAAGTCTTTGTCACGTTATCTGTGCCCAGCTGTCTTAACTTTTCGAAAATTCAGCAGATTAACCTATAAGGATGCAATATAAAAAGCATCACCAGGTTTCACCTTTCTTGCCTGTAAATTGATTTGCCTCTTGGCTTATCGGCACTTGAGGAATATTTTTAATTCCTTAGTTTTACTTTCGATTCCTCCCAAGTTATAGACACCTGTGACAATCTTGTCCAACATCCTAAACCTCCTCCAAATGTTGCAGCTCTCCCATTTCTTTCTACATGCTTTGAAAACATTCTTCTGCGATTGTGTTCCAGGAAGATGCGGTGGAGATTCGGCCCATCCCTGACTGCCCCAAAGAGCACAGTGGAGACCGCATCCTGATCCGATGCCAGGCCATCAAGTATGTCATACATTTTCATGACGCCGTAGGAGGGGGGATTTCAACAGCTGCCTTCTGTTTCTCTTAGAAGTCGGACAAGGAGCCAACAGTTAGCTGTGTTCAAAGGGAATGTTTATGAAAGTGACCTTTTGCTGAGCGTTTAACGTACGGCACATTCTTGCATGTCACATATGATCACGGCTTGATAAGGGCTTTGCAGTAGATGTGACAGACGATGTGGGAGAGCGGAGCGTTGCCGTGCAGCGGTTGTTGTTCTTCTCCAGTAAAATCACCGTCCCTCCTCTGTGGGATTTTGTTCCTCTGTGTTTCTGTCTCTCTATCGGTCATAAACACACACACACAAACACACACAGCCATACAGAGTTTCTCTGCCTTTCACTCTTGATCTTACTTGCCCCTCTTGCAACCCATAAAACTGCGAAAATGTTTTAGTTGAACTCATTTCCCTGCTTGCAGTGGTTTGGCAGCTTCAGCCCCCTTATCCTTTAACCCTCCGTTCAAACATGTCATCACTTACTGTTGTACATTGTGTTGCTTCCCAAAACAACAATGACCTACAGGAATAGAAAAGAATGGGGGAAAAATATAATATAATCTAAGCACAGCAAAATGAAAAGTATTAAAGTCCTAAAGTTGAGTATGTTAAATATTTGTCTCGCTTGTTTTTGAATTAATAATTTCCTTTTCCTTCCTGGCTTCATAGGTTTGAGATTGACATTGAGCCCTTATTTGCCACTATGGCACTGTATGACCTGAAAGAGAAGAAAAAGGTAAGAAAACTTTGCTTCACAGCAGTCGTCATAATATCTAATTCAATGCTGTTTCTATGAGCGTGTTGAAGCGTGAACGTTTGTCCTGGAAACTTGTGTGACATGTTCACCTTTGTCTCTGACAGTAAAGGAATAGGAAACAATAACAGCCACCCAACAATACAATAGCCTTGCACTAACTACCAGTTTGAGGAAGCTGATTGTGTGTGTTTGTTGTGGAGACTGTCACAGTGTTTGTCAGTAGGTGTCGCGTCTGATTGCGACCAAAGGTTCATCTTGTCAGTTTTACGTTTCTGAGTCTCTTCTCCTTGCTGCGTTACACAGTTTTTGTGACTGATGCAAAAGCAGTTCTGACAATGGCAATGGAAAATCACAGCCGCAAAGGCAGCAATGCAAATGACTCACTAAAAGATATCAAAACTACTTAAAATGAAAACATATTAGAGCCTGATATCAATTTAAGAATTTTATGACAACAAACAGATGTATAGTGGTAAAGATGGTGTTTGTTTACGCAATTCATTTGTGTAAACATTGGTGTAAAATGTCCAGTATTTTAAGTCATAATCAGCTGTCATACACAAAATACTGCTGTATTTAAATCTATAACTTACATTACATTTGGTATGTAAAAATACTTTTCTAACTAGAGTTAACAGTGAACAGTTGCCATTTTCTTAAAGGAGGTTCAAGGGCAACATAGGTCATTAGTGAGGTTGTAATTTTAAGTGTTGTAGTGTGAATGTTTTCTGATGGTTAGGACAATGCATGATAACATGAGGCCATAAAATGTTGCCTCTGTGTGTGAAACTCTGAATGGTTGTATGAGAGGAAAATTATGAAGTGTTTTGGGTAAAAGAGTTATATAACAGCAGTCTATTCAAAACCTCACAAATCAGACATGTTCTGTGAGCTTCAAAAGTTACATCAAAACTACATCAAACTGAACATCTGAACATCTAATTTACTGTGATGTGTTTCTGTTATGTTTTTCCACCCTTGTTTCATTGTAGCTGTTGTGTGTCTTGTGTGTCCTGTCGACGCAGGGAGGTCTCATAGTTTCTTTCAGCTCAGCAGTGAGGGATAAACATAATCTACAAGGTTTTATGTCTCATCATCCTCACATATTTATGCCCCTGGGGGTGGTCGTGTTTCGGTTCTGCCACTGCTAATGCCGAGCCGCATTTTCCCAGTCGACCATTTTGAGCCACGGCTGTTTGCATGTTTTCTGTGGATTTACACAGCTGGATAGTTTTTTGGGTGAAGGGGCTGGAAGGATTTAGTTTGTACTTAAGTGCTCATGGATCTCTCAGATGAGCCGTGGGTTTTAGCCAGCGGCCTTGCCCTCCACTCAGTGCTGCCCAGCTGCTTTCTAGCTTGCCTGCAGGACTAATGGCTCTAAGATGGTCTTGCTGGGTAAGATAGGGCAATTTAAGGGCCTGTAATTTTGAAAATGGATCGTACGTAAGCCGGCCTCTGGACAACAAAAACAGCAAAAGCTGTGCACTGAATGAAACATTTTGCCATATATGTCAAAGGATATTTTCTGTTCTCTTTTCTATTAATGTCAGTCAGTGAGCTAAAGTGTCACATTGTGTCAGTGTATTTCACTTAAGATGACTAATTTTATTATGTGTTGAACTGCAGTGTGTCCTTGTGGAGGTTAATACAACTTCCTGCCCATTACTTTAAGTAGGGACCGATCCAGGCTGTTAGAGAACCATGAAATGTGTGTCTGTCTGAGCGAAGGAGAAACTGTCTGGCTTGTTTTGTCGCTGGGTTTTAATTGCAGTGGAACTGTGAAGCGTTTGCCACTTTATCTCCGAACACTTCACGCTTTTACTTTCTCACTGTTTTTACGTTCCGTCTTTCCACAACTCTCATCTGTACACTTGTTTCTTTTTCAATAGCTTCCTCAAGAGTGTTATATTTCGTATTTCGCTGCCTGTTTGATTTATTTTCTCTCTGTTAGATTCCTGCATCTCTTGCTATTGCCTCACATCGGAATTTTGTTGCCGTGCCTGTGTTTGTTTGTTTTTTGTTTTTTTCGTTCACATGAGTTTGGTTGCTTCGCATCTGTGAAATCTGCAGCAGATGTTGTGTAATTCCATATAATACTCTAGTTATTAATCATGCCGCTCTGGTCCATCGGCCTGAGGTGTGGACACAGGGTTTGACCCAACAAGTGGCCTACTTATGATATCACATGCATGGATATAAACTGACAAAGGATGTAGGGTAGAAACAAACCAAGATGCTTTCACTGTAAAAAGACTTAAAGCATGTGCATTTGTTTCCAACTTTACTACAGGTATGTAGTATCCTTCTTGTTCTGATTCTGCAAGACTAGGCAAGCCTGCTTTTGCTGGACTGTGACTGTAGCCCGTTGAAAGGACACAAGAAGTGTTTAGACCAAGTAAACCAGTGTTAAAACAACATTTTTTTTCAAATGTGCAGTGGATACTAACACTCATGCCAGCTAATGTCCACCCAAAGAATCATTTAACTTGGCAACACTTCGGTGGTCGTCTGTGTGCGTCATTGGGGAAATGTTAAGCATTTGCTCCTCAACAATGTGTCAGTCAGTCAGACACATCGCCTCTGCAATCTGACGAACATGTAACTTTAAAAAGGGCTTCAACATTCCTCATGTCTCATTGAATCCAAATTTATTGGCTTAAAGGTTGACTTTCACAAGTGAATGTTATTATAATTAATAAGCTCAGTGGACACTTGGACTTTGTCGGACGTGTTTGCTCTGTTCAAAGAAAAGATTAAGCAAAACAAGCTGTTTTTAAATCAGCTGGCTTCAATTACTGAGAAGTGATTTCTTTTATTCTGAGAAATCATTTGTCAGTAAGAAGTGGACTCTTCCGCTGCAGTTTTTTTGAGATCTCGCAGTAAGTGAGCCTTGTGTTAAAGTGAACAGGGTCATTTCCATCACAGATTCTATTCAGGAGTTCGTCTTTGTGGCTTATTTGACTGATATCAAGTGATCAATCCAAAATACTTTTCCCAAATGTGTAATCTGATCGTAAACCCTGTTTAGAAGATTCCAGTTAACAAATCAGCAAGGTTTGCCCAGAAGTCTTTGGGGTGGTCAGCATAATGGAGGTCCAGTGGGATGAGCAGAATGAAGGAGAGCGGTTAATGGCTTTTCAGTGAACAGGATCACATGACACGCACCAGGCCAGGCCAGATCAGGACATATGGCTGTGTTCCTAGCCTGAGGTCATTAGGAAGGCGAGTAGAGAAACTGTTTAGTGGACTGAACAGATGATATTCCAGGATCTGTCTGTGGCTCACATAAAACCTAGAGCCTTTTCTAAAGTGATTCCTTTAATCTTTCTTTAAAAATAATATTGTACCTTTGCATTATATTATAGCTCTGAAAAGTTAAATGTTTCATGTCTCTGTCTCCCTCCAGATATCTGAGAACTTCTACTTTGATATGAACTCAGAACAGTTTAAAAACTTCTTGAGGGCTCACACTCCACAAGTGGATCTGTCCACCCAGGCCAGATCCGCCATCTTCTCCATCACCTACCCTTCCCCAGATATCTACCTGGTCATCAAGGTAAAAATGAAAATCCATTGGCACTTTGACTTTCTAGGAACAGCATGTAGCAGAAGCAACAGGATTCGGCTATTTTCCTCCCGGCTTTAAATAACTCAGTTCTACTCCGAAATCAGTTTCATATACCCTGTAATTCAGTGTGGTTCTGCCTTTGTACCTCTTTCCCCTGACTTATATGTGACTTATACTGTACCTTTGCCAACAGACTATGGATTTTTTCATTGTGATTATGCTGACATGCTGTTATGGCTCACGTGTTTTAGATTGAAAAGATTCTCCAGCAGGGAGAGATCAGCGACTGTGCTGACCCTTACTTAACGTTCAGGGAATGTGACTCTGCAAAGGTACGTCTGCGGTGATGCAGATTTTTCCTCCCCATTTATTTAAACGTCTTGGTATACTTTGTTTTGAAGTTAAAGACATTGTTAAGCATTCTTTGTTTTAGAAATAACATTTTTTTGTCTTTCAGAACAAGGACAAACTTGAGAAGCTGCGAAATCAGGCGGAGATATTCTGCCAGAGGCTGGGCCGCTACCGAATGCCCTTCGCCTGGGCCACCATTAATATCATGGATGTCATCTCCACTGCAACGTTAGAACGCGATGCCAGTGACTCTGACAGCTTAAAAGGAGGTATGTGTCCCAATGAGTGTCTTTGTTCGATGGTAAAACCACGTTATGACTATGTGCGTTATAATTTTCCATCTACACTTTGCTTTTCCAGGTAAATCCAGCAGCATTGACCGGAGAGCGCAGCTTCCCAGGAGGAATTCTGAACGTTACAACACCCTCGATGATCAGTTTTGCAACATGTCTGCCTTCAAACCTGCTAACATAACTATCAACACCATCTTTAAACAGGTTGGGCAGCTCCCCAGGCACAGAAAGAAAGATTATATTTATAAAAAATGTGTTACTACCTTGAAATATGAGATGCAGTATAATCAACAGCCTTGTGTCATTCTTTCATTCAAAAATTCCATCAGGTTTTTGTAATGTTTCTATCATAAAACCATGACTTTGGATAAATTCTGCTTTCACTGGCATCACTGTTAAAACCATCTCTTTTTGTCTTACACAACTTAATCATGCACTTGTGTGTTTCTATGTGTCTGACAGGAGGGAGATCGTTTGAGCGATGAGGACTTGCTCAAGTTCTTGGCTGACATCAAGAAAACCTCCTCTCAGAGGAGGATCAAGACAATACCAGGTCATCATCTCATCACATGGAAACGCACATTCTGCTGATATAAGCTTAGACTTTGTTTAGTCTGTTAGAAAAGTGTAAAAATCACATGGTTTAGCTGGGAGTTCCTGTGCCAGACATATTCATGGCAGGGTGCATTAACTTCCCAGAGTCTTGTCGTCACCGTGATGTTGCCGGGCTACGAGCGGGGACTCCAGGAAGTTACAGTGCTAAGCCAAGAATTAGCCAGTCTCACAAAACCCATGTGAAACTGCAGAGTTTCTGGTCACTGCACTAAACTAAGCTAACTAAGTTTGGTTTGACTGTACCACTTGTTTCATTAATGATGCAAAGAATTCAAATGGCATGATCTCATAATATATACAGGTCACACTGATTTGTGAATCTTTTGTCTCCCAGGTGCCATTAAACTGGACATGTCTCCCGTCCACGACACACCAGTGGCATGTTTGTCCACTGAGCTCATCCCTCTGATCCCCGTAGCTGAAAAAAACCTTCGTCCGGTCAAAGAGGTGCTGGAGTTTCCATCCAGCGAGGTTTACGTCCCTCACAATGTTTACAGGTGGGTTATACAGTGTGATATATACCTGAATGAACATACTGCTTTTACAGATTTACACTTTTGGATATGGATTTTTTTTCATCTAAAGACACTAAAAGGAAGGAATTATGATTATTTATTTATTTTTATTATTCATCAAAATGTTGAATTTGTCTTTAAAAAATAAATTCTACTGAGTCTACAACATAGATAGGACAGAAAATGAAGCTTTATAGGAAACTTTCACCTCCGCAGGTTGAAATACAAACAAGGTTTTGAAAAGCAAATGATTCGTAGCTTGAGGTGTAAACAGGTTTGTTGGCTCTCACAGGCCGTTCACTTCTCTGTGAGGCTAGAGGCAACACGAACAGTCATGCTGTACTCATCACTCAAGAGCTGACATCTCTTGGCGGCTTTGCTCCTTTTAGTGTAGTATCTATTTTTAGCCCCCCCCCCGCCCAGCCAGGCTACCTGTGAAATTGCCTCGCAGTGTAACAAATAGGACCTGTGCTCCCTGAATGACCAGCGGTTTACATCAGCGCTCAACTCTGAAAGGGTTTCGCTTGAAACAAAGCATCACTGTCTTCATGTGTGAACAAGTCCCCTGCATGATAATTACATTGCGGCATGCTGTGAGCATTTGTTCAGAGGAATCTGCGGTACTTTCCTGCATTTCAGGTTTCAGGACAGATTACAGTGTTGTATTAAAACCACAGGTCACAGTAAATTACTGGTTGTTGGGACTTTTCTGTGACAGCGCTTTCGCCTAACCGCTGCATGACTGAGTGGTTTCTGAACAGACACTGCCATCTAGTGTATGCATACTTATGCACGCCGCTTTTTATTTTCAAAGGGCTTTGTGTGATTTTCTTCATGTATTTGTTAAACAGGAAGTCTCCTCGGCACTCTTTTTCCCCCCTTGTCTCTGCAGGAACCT
This sequence comes from Amniataba percoides, assembly GCA_037176925.1. Taxonomy (NCBI): domain Eukaryota; kingdom Metazoa; phylum Chordata; class Actinopteri; order Centrarchiformes; family Terapontidae; genus Amniataba; species Amniataba percoides. Next base: position 19,524,627 of record JBAJHX010000076.1, on the reverse strand, counting down.
GCTCTTTGTCTACCCCCAGAGGTTAAACTTTGTCAACAGGCTAACATCAGCAAGAAACATCACCATCAAAATCCAGTTTATGAGCGGGGAGGATCCTACCTGCTCTTTGCCTGTGAGTGCTGCTGTTTTTAATCTGTGATCTTGTAACATTATTATAATAGTGAAATTGATTTGTTCTAATAAATCCACTTGATTCTTAAGTGTGCACATTATGTAATTTAAATATTATAACACGCTGAAGGATATGCTTACTTTTATATTTCAAGACATTTTAGTCCAAGATTACATCTTTATTTTCCACTGGATGGGATTATATTTCATTAACTTGAATGACTGACGTGTCAAATTAACTTTATTTATTTATTTATTTTGCACAGCAAAGGACTGTTGATTATTTCCATCATCATATACACTGAAAGTAGATCATAAAATAATGTTATACTGACCAGTATGGATAGAAGAAATGATTGGATAGATAGAAAGCTGTCTCAGTGTTCACATGTGAATTTGATTATTGTGTAAGACTGTTAAATTTTGAACATATACTTCAAGGAGGTATTATGAAAGTGCATTTTGAAAGCCAAGATTTTTTTTTACAACCTGTTACAGTAACTACAGACTCGCTGGTTTGGAGGAACAACCCTGTCAACCTCAGCCTTTAATTTTGGTTTTTCTTTTCTCTGTTTATTCTCAGGTCATTTTTGGGAAATCAAGTGGGCCTGAATTTTTACAGGAAGTCTACACCCCTGTTACATACCATAACAAGCAAGTACACGTTACTGAGTTACATTATGCCGTATGTGATGGTTTCTTGTAGTCATTTAAACAGCTGGGAGAAGTCTGTCTATTTGTATCTACCTCTCTCTGATTTCCTGTGATTTTTCTCATCACTCACACTCCATCCATAGCCTCACCTATCTCTCTTTTCCTCTGCACTTCTTCCTAATTTTCTCCTTGTTTCTCTACTTCTCAGATCCCCAGACTTCTACGAGGAGGTGAAGCTCGCTCTTCCCGCCCGTCTGACGGAGAGGCATCACTTGCTGTTCACCTTCTACCACATCAGCTGCCAGCAGAAACAGAACCAGAGCGGCAGCTGTGAGACGCTCATTGGATACTCTGTGAGATTTTGCCCTTTTTCTACCCAACCGTGTCTCTAAATGTAGGCACAGATAAGAAATGTGCAACATGCTGACATCCGCCTTTTCCTCGAAGCGCTGCTGTGACCAATTACATCCTCACAGAGCCACCAGCATGCGACATTTCCTGCTGAAGTGCACACAGCTGGCGAACTAACTGTTTGTGTTTTCCTCTAGTGGCTGCCCATATTGAATAATGACCGACTGCAGACTGGTCAGTTCTGTCTGCCCATTTGCTTGGAGCGACTACCTGTCAACTATTCACTGCACACGCCTGAGGTACACACATCTATTACATATGCCCTGTCAACATTTATTCTGCAATGGAGGCTTCCTGTGATAAAGCAGAAAAAAAGCATTGTTCTTACAAATTATTGAGTGAGGAGACACACAGCTTTATTTCTCGCGTGTTTGTGGTATAGAAACTTCCCACTCAGATCCCGCCAGTCAAGTGGATGGAGAGTCACAAAGGACTTTTCAACCTGGAGGTCCAGGCCATGTCATCTGTACACACACAGGTGAGCAGCGGATGTGCACAAGCACCAATACGACAGCACAATGGCTATCTTTTTAGCTTAGACACACTCTCACTCTATGTCTGTCATTCGCATAAGTAAACGAAACATCAGTGCGCACACACGTGACACAAGTGTCCACTCTGCTCTGGTAAGACATCCACCCTGGAGCATTACATGCATGCTGCCTTGTTGCATTTGTTTCTCTGTCTCTTTTCTTGTTCCTCTGTCCCTTCATATCTTTCTTCTCCCCCTTCGAGTGCCACTGTAACAAATCATCCCTGTTCTGCACCAGGACAACCACCTGGAGCGTTTCTTCACCCTCTGTCACGCCCTGGAGGGTGGAGCCACATTCCCGCTGCGGGTCAGGGAGGAGAAGATTCCAGAGAACAAGCTGGAGCATGAGCTGAAGCTCAGCATCATCTCGCTGTCCTCCTCCAGTTTAGAGCCTCTGGTCCTCTTCCTCCATCTGGTGCTGGATAAACTCTTCACCCTCATCATGCAGCCCATGGTCATCGCCGGCCAGACTGGTGAGGAGTTAGCTCGGAGTGAAGTCATTATCAGTGCCAATGACAAACATCCATCCATCCATCCATCCAAACAAGACATTTCAAGATTTCACTTTAGACTCTGGGAACGTGTGATGGGAAATTTTCTTTATTTATTTTGTTAATGTTTGACAGCAAGAATATGAATGATTGACTGTAGTGGTCTTAACAAGACTGATATTTCTGACCACGCACTGTCCTTTGACAGCAATTTGACAATTATTTACTGGATTCATAGCTGAAAAAATGTGGGGAATTGAAATGAAAACTTCCCAGACCTAAATGTTACTGCTTCACATTTCTGTAACAGTATGATCCTAAAAAATACTATAATTTCGTTTTCTACAAATTATATAAACCAGCCACCAAAAATTTCAGTTATTTAGTTCATTTCAAAAATCCAAAAACATTATATGTTAATCAATAAATTACTTCAATGATTCATCATGGATCAAAATCTCTCAAATCAATCAACTAATCATTTTAGCTCTAAATGATGGTTGGTTATACACTTAATGTAACACAGTTTTAATACCTGTTATTTTGCATAATATTCTGTATTATTCTGTTATTTATATTATAGCTCTAATATTTTTGTGTGCTTGTTTATGTCTTTGTCCTGCAGCCAATCTGGCCCAGATAGCCTTCGAATCGGTGGTTTCTATTGTCAACAGTCTTCATAACAGTCAGGAGCTGGTCAGGGATCAGCAGGGGAGGAACAGCCTCTTGGCGACCTACCTTTACTGGGTGTTTCGTCTTCCTGATCCCCCTCAAGACACCCAGAATGCAGGTACTGATGTAATGATTCCTAAGTATGAATTTGTTTGCTTTGTCTGGTTTGTAATTTTTTCTTTCATTATATTTGCTGCGATTACATTAGGAATTAAAATCTCATGAATCTTTTGTGTCTCCATGATTCTGTGTTGAGGTTCAGGAGGTATGATGCCTTCGACAGAGAGCCGTTACAGCACCATGGGCCGGGCGACTGCAGCCACAGTCGGCTCCATGCTTCTCAACTCCAGAATCCGCAGCAGCAGCAACCCTGACATCCCCGCTCCACACACTTCTGCTGAAGACGCAGAGGTCAAAAACATCCTCTCTGCCAAGGTACATAGCGATGAGACTTCTACTTAATATTCATAAACTTTTACAGGGTAATTTACATTTATTTAAAAACTGTATCATCTCAGCTCTTGCTAATTCTGCCCTATGTTTCTCTGAAAGTCCCTGTTTCACCAGGCCAATGTATGGTTTTATATATTTGACAAACTACACACACACACACACGCACATCCGCACACACATACACACACAATGCAGTATGTAAATATCTCAGCATGCTTGCACATACACACAAAACAGTCATTTGCTATTCATCCCCACAGTACATTAGGTATTGTAATAGGCCACTTGACGCCCACTCTAATGAATGCATCCATCACGTTCAATGCGATGGAACCTGCGTGTTTCTGTCTCCAGGGCCACAACAACCCAGGCAGCCGCATGTCCACCTATGTGGATGTAAACAACCTCCAGAACCCCACGGGAAGCACCCGGCCCTCCAACAGAAAGGTACAAAAATCCCGCTCCTCTTCTGTAACTTTTTCATGTCCCACCATCATTATACTATCATTATACTGTTTGAGATATGTGAGATAATACACCACAAGTTCCTGATTAAAGTTTGGAGCACCTTGTTGCATACATTTGCATATTAATGAGAAAAACATCTTGAAGCTGCTTCAGTTCTTCTACCCTAAAGCAGAACTGATACCCCTCAAGATTTTGGATTGTAATATCAATTGTCTTCTGAAGATGTAAATTAGAGCATCAAGTTGTGAAGTTACGAGTCGACATTTAATCAGTGATTGACTTTGTGGCCCTGTGGATGTTTGAATATATTTACTCTGAAAATACACTGCAAATATTTATATCTGTACATATGTTTACTGTCTCTAGAGCAGCTCACTGATTTCTATATATAGATCACTGAAGTGTTTCACTTCCTCGTTGTTTTTTTTTATATTCAAATGAACAAACTTATAATACAGTTATACAGTAATATATTAGCAGTAGTGTACAGTGAGGGGTCTCAGTATGAGAAGACAAAAGAGGACATGGAGGCAGACATTACTGAGTTTAACCTTGTAGCAACTGATTAAGCATGAAGTCTTTTTACTGTTGTTACAGTAAACTGATATGTTGTTGTAAATTTATATGTGTAAAATGTATATATGATAATTATATGTAGTCTCATATCGCCAAGTTGTAGCAGATATATGCATTGATTTTAACAAACACACTCTTGTCTTCTAATTAAGTCATCTATGGTTGTTGATTAATATCTAAATACCGTACATTTAATTTTAGGATGGATTTACCCCATAATGCTCTTTACTTTACTTTACTTTGACTCAAAACAGTAAAATAAATTATTGATATTAGGTGGAGAACTAGTTATATTTCATCTATATTTGTAATTATTGAACGACAGTAGACAGCTTTTACTTTATTTCCAAAAAAATTAACTCTACCAGCAATCTTAATAAGAAGAGCTTCCATCCACCAGTTCCCTCTGGTAACCACAGGGTGGGAGTGTGACTCTGAGGACACCAGTATTGGCACAGTTTTTTTTTAATCAACATTTTCTTTCTCATTTAAAGCCCAGCCAGTATTTCAAAACAAATTCATAGTGATATTCAGCATAATACTCGAGGACTCTCTACTTAATCAGATTCTTTATTCCATTAGCTACCTGAGGGAGACTGATCCTCACTGTAGTTTGTTTATTTTCTCTCTTGCAGCAGTTTCACGAGGAGCTGGCCCTGCAGATGGTCGTCAGCACTGGGGTCTGCAGGGAGAACGCGTACAAATATGCCTGGTTCTTCTTTGAGCTGCTGGTCAGTGAGCTTTTCTTTTTTTAATCTAGGCAGGGTGGTGTTTTGATTGACACGTGGCTACGGGAGAAAAAGTAAGCGCTGCCATGAAAAATGGATGAAGTAATAAAAATGACTTGCACCAAACAATACATGACTTCGTGACCACACACCTTAAAAGATAAATGATGGTTTTGTTGTGTGACTTAAAAAAAGAGGGCATTTTGAAATTCCTGTTGTCTATAATTTATCAAGCTGCTTGACAATGTATCTGTTCTTTGGACTATTTTGGAGTTTTGGGAGTGTATCATCACTCACATTCACTCTCAACCCTTCAGTTCATCTCACTTATTTATGTTTCTTCCTTCAGTAACGTCACTACAGGATGCTTGCTGTAATTAATAATTACACCTTTTGTAATATGAATGAAAAATGAGGATGGAAAGTGATGATACATAATGAAACGTTGCTCTTTTATTATCAGGTCACCATTTTTATCAAATCAACTTTGCACCTGTCGGGTTACTTGACAGATTATTTACTTAGATGCAGGCTCATCACTTTTTATTTCAGTTTTATCAGTTGTGTGTGTGTGTTTTTGTGTTGATGTGTGACTGCTTTAACAGGTGAAAAGCATGGCTCAGCATGTGTCTCAGCTCGACAAGCACAACGTCCCTCGAAGAAGCCGCTTCTCCGACCGATTTAAAGATGACATCACCACCATTGTCTCCGTGGTTACAGCTGAGATTGGGACCATCCTGGTCAAGCAACATAAGGTAAGGAATACAATGTAAATGATGACAATGTATTTTCTCATACATTTCTGTGCACCGTCTGCACTCATGGGTTCTGTAGAAGCAATTTCAGCCCCAGTGTGTGTGTTGTATAGTGTCCACCAAACAACAGGGAGTTGGATGTGCTAATTATATTTGCCTCTGTGGGACAAAAATCTCAGCTCTCACATCTAGATGCTCGGCAAGAGCCACTCAGTGCAGCTTACTGATTGCTGTTTGTTGATTGTTGTCATTTTTAGGAGTTAGAGCAAGCAGAGAAAGTCAACATCAGCCTGGCCTTCTTCCTCTATGATCTGCTGTCTCTCATGGACCGAGGATTTGTCTTCCAGTTAGTGAAAAACTACTGCAACCAGGTAGGATGACATTGATGACTCGCTAAAAACAATGTTTATAAGGCATTTTATCTATACCCCTGTTTTAATAATTTATGTATCAGTTGAGTATTGTTTTGCATTACGATCCTTTCATAGATGTCAGCGAAGAGCGTTTCGATGCCAACATTGATCAGCATGCGTCTGGAGTTTCTGCGAATCCTGTGCAGTCACGAGCACTACCTCAACCTGAGCCTCTTCTTCAGCAGCCCCGCGTCTGCTCCCGCCTCACCTTGTCCATCTATCTCCTCACAGGTCTGCCCGCTCGTCAGTCAAAACCCGCTCTGATGTACAGTCGTAATTCAGACACTGAGGTTGATTGTTGAAGTCGGGTTTATTTTTTTTAGCCCTGAAGCAAACAGCATGTATCATAAGGTTTCTGTGCATCATACAATCCATAGAGCCTTGATTTGGATAACTAATATCATCACATCACAAAAAAAAAAAAAGGAAGTGGGGAAGGTAAATACTTTAATGGCCATTTAGAAAAATACAAATGGAAGGAGTGCTAAGGGGAATCAAAAAGGAGAGTTTAGGGAGTCATTAGATGGAGTAGATGGGATTCAGTTTAAAAAGAGCTGTTTAAAAAGTACTTTACTTTGCATTAGAAGACAAATCTCACCCTAAATCTCCTCCTGGCTCTCTCATCTTGTCTGTCACTCATTCCTTTCATCTTTCCATCCAGAGTTCTGGCTCGTGTAGTTTCCAGGAGCAGCAGAGGATCTTGGGGCTGTTTGAGCTTTCTCAGGAATTCAAGCAGCAGCACTACCTCACCGGTCTGCTGCTGACGGAGCTCAGCGCCGCCCTAGACATGGAGTCAGAAGGGTAAATTCTTCTGAAGATCACCTTCTTATTTGAAAGCTGTAAAGAGTGTAAAACATCCACAAATAACTTGATCAAACTGTTGCAAGATCGAAGACTCAAACATACATTTGTGCTCATTGAGGTTCTGAATAATTGTTTTGGCTTGATGTGTCTGCAGGGGAAAAGTCCAGCGAAAGGCCATCAATGCCATCTACAGTCTGCTGTGCTCCCATGATCTCGACCATCGCTGCATCAAACCTGAGGTCAGAGCTAAGGTGGCTGCTCTCTACCTCTCCCTGGTGGGGATTATCATTGACTCCACCAACTATCTGGACTTCACTGGTACATATCCACACAAACACAAAGGCACTCCAAGACACAAATTGCAAGATTGCTTATTATATTACATGCACTTGTTGATCCATGAAATTCATGTTGTTTTGTCATTTCATCTGTTATTTCTTGGTTCCCATGTCTGTTTAAACTCTGATAAAGACTCAGCAGTGTCAGGAGTTTTGCCTGTGATTTAATCATGGGTGCTCCAGTTTGCTCTTCTTCATTTTAACATATTTGACCCCTGCTTGTCGCCGTAGTTTCTGACACACGCGGCGGGAAAAACAAGACGGGCGGACCTGAGAATGACCTTGAAAATGTCCCACCCATCAATCAGTCTGTTGCCATGGCGATCGCCGGCAACCCTTTCAACACGCTGGGACGAAATGTTCTCGTTTCCATGGCATCCGTGGTAAAATTATGAAATTATTTCTTAATGTTCAGATGATAACAGATGACAGTGTGCTTTTCATTGTTTTTAAAAGTTCAAAAGTGCGCGTCTGTGTGTGTGTGTGTGTGTGTGTGATTGTATCTGTGAGCATTCTGCCTCTTAACAGGTGAGCTGTACTGAGGTAGATTGATTAGCTGTCAGAGCCACACACACACTTCATCCATCCTGAAAAATCACACACACGCACATGTCCGCAGGAGATGGTTTATGGGCAGGCATTGCCATCATAAGTGAACGGGGCCGTCCTCCCTGACAAACACATCCATCAAGTGTAGCTACAGCAACAACACAGGCACTAAAAGTGAACACTGCCACTCTCCTCCTCTTTCTCTGCTTCTTTCCAAGAGATGAATCAGTTCCTTGTATGTTGTAACATGAAATACTGTTGTGGAAAAACTGATTTTCACAGAAGTGAGCCATCGGCCTGGTATCCATCACAAATCCAAACATGGCTGCCAGAGCGCTTGTTGCTCATTTTCAGGCCGATCCCCTTCAAACAGTGTTTGAGTCTTTCACTCTTAGCAACAGAGAGGATTTTTCACATGAATTTCACATAAACGAGGGATGTTTTTGATTCCATGCTATAAATATCTGACGTTAGTTCGGGCGAGCCTCACTCGGTCCTGCCGGGGAGCAAAGACCCGCAAACTAGGTTCTAGGTGGGACACCTAGAGCACTAGGAGGTTAATGGCTACATTTATCAAAGCTGCCACACAGTGAAGCAGCAGTAGCCCTCTATAGTAGCGATTCATCATCACAGGGATGAAGGTAAATTAATCAGCAGTAAGTTTAACTCCTATTAAGATGAGGAAGAAAACCGCACTTCAGTAAAGCCAGTGTGGAAAGTAGTGGCTGGCCATGTTTGTGGCTTGGAGAAACTTGTGAATGATATACTGTTAGTCTGCTGAATATTCTTGTTACATACACTGTATAACTCAATGGGGAGAGCAGGAGTTCACTGACGTGTAATGGATGTCTTTCTTAGAGAGGTTCAGCTGTGATTCATTGTGCTGCAAAGCGTTTTGGATCAAGGCTTCCCACTGGACATCAGTTATGTTATGATGTACATTGAATATAATCTCTACCACTCTGAAATATCTATGCATCACTTTGATTGTTTTTTCTGGATGGTAATGTCTCAATTTGGGTCAATGTATGGCAGATGCATATGTACATTTGTGTGTATTTTACATTTTTGAGAGAGTGCAGGTGCTCTTTCACTTCAGCGTAACATTACAGCGTATCACACTGTATATCTGTCTCTCTCCTCTCCTCTTCTCTCCTCTTCGTAGCAAGGTAAATCCATCGCCACCCTGGCCGCAGACACCAGTCGCCACCTGTTGGTTTGTTTCCTGTGGGTGATGAAGAACGCTGATAGGAGTCTAATCCAGCGCTGGACTATAGATATGCCTCCCTCGCAGCTCAACAAGCTGCTGGAGCTCCTCACTATCTGCGTGTCCTGCTTCGAGTACAGGGTCAGCCATCAACTTGTTTTCTGCAGTTTTGTGTCAGTGCAGTGCAGTCATTTTAAATAATGTTATGTCTATAGGAATACAGATTGAAACTTTCCATCAAAAATAGCTGTGTATTTGTACATTTTGTCTGCATATTTATTATCATATCATACAGAACTTTTAGAATATTTATTACAAAACATTAAAACTGTGTGTAATTTGTGTTTGCTCTTTGTGTATGTGTGTTTATGTGTCTTTTTAGGGTAAGCAGAGCACTGACAAAGTGAGCACCCAGGCCTTACAGAAATCTCAGCAGGCCAAGCTGCAGCTGGAAGAAGCCCTGCTGAGAGGAACGGGAGCCCGCGGGGAAATGATGAAACGAGTTGGAGGTACTCTCTGCCCTCGCACTTTAAGGAATACCTCTTATAACTGCTTGTCTGACAAATTTAGATCTGCATTTTCTGCAATATTTGAAAGTTTTGGACATGAACCTTCTCCAACACTCAGATTTACAAAAAACGTAGTATTTTGTAAATGTGTGGGTCAGCAAGTTACTGCAGGAACCAATTTCAGGTTACACAGTCTCTGCTTAGACACTCTCACTCTCCCTGTGATAACCAGGCCAGGAATTTATGTTGGGTGTGTGTTAAGTTCATATATGGGTATACTCTGGTTCAATGAAGACCAAGTAAATGTTTGATTATTGTGAAAATGCAGCGTGAAATGTCAGATTTTTATCAGCAATTTTTCACACAAGGCATCGAATTTTCTTCTTGGACTGAAATAAACTTTTTTCAGAAAACATAATGTTAATCAATCTTTAAGTCATACGTGAATTCCATACGTGAATTCTGTTTTCTGTAAATGTGCTTTATATCAAATAACAGCCCCACTAGCTGTTTTCTGGAAATATAAATTGCTTTTGAATCCATCACAGGAATGGACAGGACCATGGGTCAGAGAGAGCACCTGCGATGGAGGAAAGACCTCACTCAGTGGAGACAAACCAATGACAGACAGGACAAGTAAGTTAAAACTTGCATGTCCTCTTTTCAAGATTTTTTTTTTGCGTTATCAATGTCTGTCTGTCTTTCTGTTTGCCTCTCTGTATTTTGGTCTTTAATTTTCTCTCTAATTATCTGTCTTATCCATACCACCTTCCATCAGGACTAAAGCAGAGTTGGACCAAGAGGCTCTGATCAGTGGAAACTTAGCCACAGAGGCTAACCTTATAGTTCTGGACCTGCTGGAAACCATCGTACAGGTACAGGTCATGCAATATCTCTCAACATTGTTTGTACAGATCATGAACATGTGAAACATATATTTCGTGTTTGACTACAGATTGCACCTCACTGTAAGGTTTTTCTAATATTTTGCAGCTGCTGAATGATCTGAGAGTCACCAGTAGGTTATATTTCATCAGCAAGACCTGTAAAAAAAATCTCTTTATTTGTGTGCATTATTAAAATACCAACAAATCCCTGATTAGGTATTTGAATAAACCCTGATCATCTCTCTTGAGAATGACTTGAAAGCACTGAGCTTTTCCAAACCAGCGCTATGCCATGCTGTGTGTTATCACCATAAAACAGAAGAGAAAACAGGTTGAATGAAAAGGTAAATGCTCTTAATTACTGAGTGTAAACATAATATTAAACAAGCTGAGCATAAAAAATGGCGTAATGTGCCATCCACAGATGTGACGCGTTTCAGCCTCAGCTTGAAACACACACCGCTGATGAAACCACCTCTCTTTTGTGCAGCTCACTTGTGCCATTCATGTACAGTTAACACATTCAGCTTTTCACCCTCATGACCTCGACTCACAGGGGTTCACATTTGTCTCGAATGATTTGTTTTTTTGTTTTTTTTTGGCTGTCTTCTGTCCAGGCGGTCCCATTGGCAGAGTGTAAAGACAACGTGGTTGGCGGGGTGTTGAAGGTCTTACTCCACTCTCTCACCTGCAACCAGAGCACAACTTTCCTCTCTCACACCTTCAGCACGCTCCGAGCGCTTGTTGTCAAGGTATGTTGGGTTGCACAAACTCAGGAGGAGGTGTGTGGGTGATTTTGCGTGTGTGTGTGTATGCAATGAACACTAAATGAAATGTTCTTAAATGCCTGTGGGGGTGGAAAACCGCTGATACATGCCTGAATTATTTGTGCTTGCATGCGTGTGTATCGGTGTATGCCATATTATGTGCCTGTTTTCAATTGTCCGTGTGTGTTTGTGAATGTGTTTGTGTGCAGTTTGGGGACCTGTTGTTTGAGGAGGAGGCAGAGCAGTGTGCGGACCTGTGCCAGAAGGTGCTTCAGTACTGCAGCAGCCCAGTCGACGAGAACAGGAGCCAGGCCTGTGCCACCCTCTACCTCATCATGAGATACAGCTACAGCAATGCCAGCGTAAGTGCACACACATGCGAACATCACACACAAAGGATGGTCCTGTGTGTGTGTGTGTGTGTGTGTGTGTATGTGTGTGTGTTCCAACGGATTGCAACTAAAGTGGCAAACACCCACACAAAGCAAATGTCAGGCATGTCTTACCTTTCTGTCGGATACAACCTTATCTAACATCCAAGCTTGCAGAAGAAATTGCATTTATGTCAGACTAAATTAAATTTAAGTGCATGAGTGTTCAGAATTGCTTATGATACATGTGCCCATGAACGCACATAGAAGCGGGGAGTTGCACACATCTTATCCTCCACTTTTCCTCTCCTGCACGGCTTTAATGTCTTTTCCATGTCTATTTTGAGCGTGCCGCAGAAAGTTCCTGCTGAAGGATGTGTCTCTGAGTAGAGAGCAGAGAGATATGTCACTGTCTGCCTCCCCATGTTCCTACCCCTCTTTAACTAATGACAGCCAGACCTCTGCGTGTGTGTGCATTTGTGTGTATGTGTGTGTGTGTGTGTGCGTTTCAGTACATACTGTATGTGCGAATGTGTAAGCATACGTGCCTCAAGGGCAGGGAGGGAGAGACTGGGAGCGGGGCGGAAAGGAGGAAATCACGATAGAGATAGAGGAGTGTTTTTGCCAGAGGTGAAGCAGTGATGGAGGGAAATAAAAGATGGATAAAGAGACAGATCTCAAGGAAAGGAGGTTTAGGATAGAGTATCTTCTTTCATTTTCTCCAGTTCGATAGCTGCTGTTGGAGTCGATATTTCCTGTGTTTACAGTCTGTACGCTTTAATGAAAGTCAGACACCGGCTTGTGGAGAACACTTACACGCACACACACAGGCATACACACATACAGTGTCTCCGGTTTAAAGAGAGCATTTCCCATCTGCGTGTCCCAGTCTATGTTTGTTTATATGGTGTATACAGAGGGAGCTGTGATTTGAATTAGCGTAGCAGCCGTGTGACTCATGCATTCATAACTTACTCTCCACCTCTTCCTTTTGTTTATGTTTTCATCCCTTCACCTGCCCCTCATCTTGCTATCCATCTGTTACACACACAGACACACACTTTTTTCTGCCCCTCTCTTAGTCATTTACCTTAATTTTAGACTGCTGTAATAAGTTATGAAAAATGTCAGCATTTCTTTTCCCTCCAGAAATGGAACAAATACTAAAACTTGCCTCTTGTTGTGAAAAGGTTAGAGGAAAAGGGGGCAGGTGAGATAGAAAAGGAGAGAGAAAGACAAAGAGGGTTGTGTGTTGACTTAAGCGATCATTTAGGACACTTTTTAGCGCACACACACGCACGCACACACTGAGTTAGAGGGCAGTGATGGGTGGTTAGGCTCTGGCTCCATGCTCAGTTGAACAGAATGGGGCCGTAGAGATGATCCATGGGTGATTATGTCTCTGCTAATGGGAGATCATTTCCCGCTTAGCTGGTCATGCTGGAGATAGATGGGACTTCACACATACACGAGCACACACACACACGCACACACCGTCCTCGCTGCAGAGGATGGAGGGGTGTTTGTCAGGCCTGTTAACTTGGACAGGTAGTGTGAAGGATGGAGAGACAAGGAAAGGGAGGGGACAAGGGACAAAAACGGAGAGGAGCAAAAAAGAAAAAACAAAACAGTTCACTGACATTAGCATTGTTTATTATCCTTTCTCAGTTGTGTGAAAGCATATCTGTTGCAGCCCTCTAATTCTCTGTGCTGCCAAATGGTGATAAATAACCCAAATGAACACGACACAAGCAAAGTGTTTCCAAAAACATTGTATTGCATGACTTGAAAGAAGTCTGGAAATCAAACAAAGAGCATAGTGATCTGTGTTACTAGATTATTTTAACTGACTCATAAGGACAGTAAAAAGAATTACTGAAGGAAGGAGCTACATTTTCTTTCAGTAAATATCAATAAAAAAACCCAAATCACCAAATATTACACAAAACAAATACTTCATGTGGTGAAGCATGCAGACGTGTGTGTCTATATTTTATGCATACAGATTCGGCCGCAAAAGCTTTGACACTCAACACACAAACATAACTCTCCTGCTTTATTTACATGCAGCACTGAAGCAGGTTTTTTATTCCATATTTATAACAGCTTTTGCTTAGATGTATTGATGTTTTCAGTAAGAGATAACCTACTGATATGTCCCAAGGAGAAGCAATTGTAACATTATTCATATCCGTTGCCCACACCAGTGATGCATTAGCCGATAAAATAAAAAGTAAATTGTACATTCTTTATTATGGGACATTTTTAAAGACTACCATGAAATCTCATGCTCTTAGGGTACTGTTTGAGGGTAAACAAACATAATGGTCTGTCTCTGGGAAAAAAAGAGCCAATTTTGTTGAATTACATACATACCCTGAGTATTATTGTAGGTTTTATGGTAACCAAGCAATTTAGAGACAAAATAGGACAAACAGGGCCAGGAGAAAGAATTTTCTCATTCTTGCAAGCTGGATTTGTCTGTTATATGTTAGTGCGCCTTGTCTAGCCAGTGAATGTATAATTTCTTTTGCTTCAGCCTTCAGGGAATGCATCAAAAGGAAAAAAAAGTTATAATTTCAGAGTCACATGAAATTCGTCCTTGCCGCTCTGAAGTTTTACATCAAAAAGCTGCACTTCATCTTCCCCTGTGATAAACACTGTGAAATGTGATGGGAATGCTGACATTCGCTGCCATCTTCTCTGTCCTCGACAGAACTTCTCGAGGGTGAAGATGCAGGTCACCATGTCTTTGGCCTCGCTGGTGGGCAAGTCGTCGGACTTCCAGGAGGAATACCTGCGGCGCTCACTCCGCACCATCCTGGCCTACGCAGAGGAGGATACTGAGATGCAGAACACTCAGCTTCCCTCACAGGTATGAGACAGTGCTCGCTATCACATGACCTCTGTGCCACACTGCTGATATTGATCGCTTTGCTCCTTCATGCCTGCCTCTTTTGATTGTCTGCATTTCCAGGTGGATGAGCTTCTAAGAAACCTCAACAGTATATTGTCAGACACGGTGAAGATGAGGGAGTTCCAAGAAGATCCGGAGATGCTCATGGATCTCATGTACAGGTGAGAACCTCAAAGCGTCCTCTGTGAAAGGATGTCTCTTTGTGTCTTTCTGTCTCTCGACGTCTGTTTCTCAGTATCTCACCCTCTCCTCTTTCTCTCTCTCTTGCTCATCACCCTGTGGCTTCTCTCCGTGTTGAGCTGCTGGTTCCTATTTCTCTGTGGTCTGTGCTGTTTTGCCTCTGTTTGGTGCCCTCGCTATGGTAACCATGTGGTAGCAGTTTAGTCTTCTGATCTGGCTTTGTGTATATGCAAATGCAAACAGCGTGTGTGCATGTGTGTGTGTGTGAGAGAGAGAGCACGAAGGGGAAACATTTGAGACAAAGAGAGCATACATGTGCTGTATGTTGATTTATGGCGCTTTACCTCATCATGCTCTAATGTCGCCTACATGTGTCATTTATCACGCGCCTTTCTGTTTGGGTTTTGGTCCGAGTCACCTGGTGAGTGTTTGACGGCTGCACAGAATGACCCGTCAGCTTTACGCGCTCACCTAGAATCACCCCAAGCTCTCAAACACACAGGTCATTGATACACAATACATTTGGTCTCCAGATGCTTGAATTCACTTGTAAGTGTAGTGACTCACCTGCTTTATAAATAAATTCATCCTGAGCGTTTCAGATTTATTCCCATGCTGTTAGGCTAATGATTATTCATGCGTTTCGTGAACAGGAAAACATTTTCCATATTTTTTGTTGCCCATAAAAACGCTAATCGACCTAAATACTTTCAGCGCTGCCAAACTCACTTTCATGCACACATTTCGTATTTGCATATTCACTCTCTGCATGGAGCAAGCATTTATTCCTGTACTTTAGGAATAAACGGTAGTAGTTCAAATCATGAAATACATGGCACATTATAAGGAGCCCAAAACACCATTATAATTAGTAAAATGACTGAAATAACACACAAGCAACAGGAAAATATATATATTGTAAATTTAGTCCACAATTGTGGCATCACTTATAAAACACTTGCAGTGACAAACATGTTTCTTATTTGGATGTTTTTTGAATTTTTAAGAAACTCTTCTTACCTGGTAAAATAAAGGAACAAACCCAATACCCTTCTTCCCCTGTCCTCGCCTCCTCAGGATAGCGAAGGGCTACCAGACGTCTCCTGACCTCCGTCTGACCTGGCTGCAGAACATGGCAGAGAAGCACAACAACAGGAAGTGTTTCACTGAGTCGGCCATGTGTCTGGTGCACGCTGCTGCCTTGGTTGCCGAGTACCTCAGTATGCTGGAGGACCACAAGTACCTGCCTGTTGGCAGCGTCACCTTCCAGGTAGACAACACAAACACAGATATACACACCAGACTAGTCAGGGGGTAATAATAAACACATGTGCAGACTGGGGGGAAAAAAGGAACAATTCCAGCCACACAAAATAAGCATTCATCGTTTGTTTGTTGTGACTGTTGGTTGTTTTGCTGAACGGAGGCAAACCCTCCCCTGCACAACTCACCACATCACACATCTCCCCAAGGATTATTTCCTAATTTGGTTGTGTGTGTCCAGAGGGGGGAGCTGTACACTCAAAACGTCAACATATAAATATGGTCCCCTGGTAGCACTGCTTAACACAACGCCTTTGAAGTTGAAGGGGGGGAAAAAGGCAAGTGTGCTCCTGTGGGAGCATGTGAACAGACTGCTCCCCCGAACTGAAAACAGACTGTTAACAGAAACAGAAACTATGATGATGCTGTTATCGATGAGCTGTGTCACACACACAGGACCTCTGTGGCGCTTTGGTACAGGACACTCTAACCTGTAGCTGTCAGCAGGTCATTGATTGGATGGTCATCAAATTAGTTCAATTTCCCACTGAAGGACATCTCCCTTTAAAGTCAGCCATGTGATTGATTATTTGATTAAAGAGGGCTAATTGATTGATTAGCTGACCGATCTTCTCTGCAGAACATCTCCCCCAACGTGCTGGAGGAGTCTGCGGTGTCGGATGACATCCTGTCCCCGGACGAGGACGGAGTGTGTTCGGGACGCTACTTCACGGAGAGCGGCCTTGTGGGACTGCTCGAGCAGGCTGCCGAGCTCTTCAGCAATGTGAGACAATGAATCTGCAAACACATTTATCATATTAATGTTAACTGTCAACGTTAAAAGCCTGTAAATGTGTCCCAAATCCACACTACGTGCTTATTCCTATCTCACAGGCAGCAACGGGAATATATTAGAAACAATCACATCTACTGAATTTCTGCAAAACATTTTGTTGTCTCTTTTCATGTTCAATTGCTGGAGTGATATTCCTCTTTTTGTAACATATGTGGTCGTGTCTCATCAGGGTGGTCTCTACGAGGCAGTGAATGAAGTCTACAAGATCATCATACCAATCCTAGAGGCTCACAGAGATTTCAGAAAATTGGCATCAACTCATGACAAACTACAGCGAGCCTTTGATAACATCATTCAGAAGGTAATAACTTTATTGCACAGTGGGGGGTTAATGCCGTAGCACACCATGTAGAAACGTCTTTTACAGAATGAAAAAAGCCATTTAAAAGCCCTAATGTTCCTGTTGAGAATTTCTTATCCAAAGTCATCCAAAAATCCTTGGAAAAGACAATTTATATTATTGTTGTTGTCAAAAATAAGACTTTTTTTCTAAATGGTTTATGGGCACATCAAATTTTTAAACTAAACTCCTAAAAAAGTGCTCATCACAATAAAGACCCTATAACAGGCTGTTAACATAATGAGAAATAATATGTTACCAATGTCATAGTGATTAAAGACTATTCTAAATTCTTCTATTTGTTTCCCTCCAGGGCCCTAAGCGGATGTTTGGGACCTATTTCCGGGTGGGTTTTTACGGGGCCAAGTTTGGTGACCTGGACGAACGGGAATTCATTTACAAGGAGCCGGGGATCACACATCTGCCCGAGATATCACACAGGCTGGAGGTAGGGGAGAGGAAAGCATGTGCACTGAAATGCATGTTGCAAATAAATGTGCGACTGAAGTGGAGTGGAAGGAGGGAAGATGGCGTCTGGCTGGACTGGTGGAATCTGATAATGATGGAGAGACTTTGAGCGAGCAGGATGACTGAGGGCAAGACTCACAATCGTCCATCTGTTTTTAGTCAGTTTTTGAGAGAGCTTGGAATACTTGGCATGTGTTTACACGCTTAAAAGGAGAAATGTCATGAAGAGCAGTACAATGTCAGCCTCACTTGAATCAAGTACAGCGCATCAGTTCCTAAATTAAATTCAAGGTTTTTCAAGCTTTCAAGGGCTCTGTTAACATTTTATTCTTAAATGAATAACCTTGAATGGCGATACAATCTCTATGGCATTTGCATAAAACTCAAGATAGAAAATAT
This sequence comes from Amniataba percoides, assembly GCA_037176925.1. NCBI lineage: Eukaryota > Metazoa > Chordata > Actinopteri > Centrarchiformes > Terapontidae > Amniataba > Amniataba percoides. The sequence continues at coordinate 19,506,508 of JBAJHX010000076.1, read as the reverse complement.
TATGAACAATACTGTACACTGACTACACTTTTTCCATTACTCCTAGAACTTCTACAGTCAGTGTTTTGGAGAAGACACACTGGTGATGATCAAGGACTCTACACCAGTGGACAGAAAACAACTCAACCCCAACAAAGTAGGTCCCCATAATGCTATCTGATTAATTGATCTATGCATTGCACCCTTGATTCTAATCTTAAGTTGCTAAAAACATTTGGCAAATAAGAAAATGTGTGTTTTTTTCTATTTGTAAATGCAAAACAAGAGAACAATGTAATGTGCTGTATTTCCTCATGTAGAATATGAAGTATGTGTTGCATATAAAGAACATGCACATTTAAATGTATGCAGAAACAAACACATTTTTACATTTAACAAAAAAAAAGCTGTTTGCAAGGTGAGTCAGTCTGCTATGTTGCAAGTGTTGTAAAAAAAACACTAATCAGGAAACTGCTGCTCCTCTCCAGGCATATATCCAGATCACTTTTGTGGAGCCATTCTTCGACGACTACGAGATGAAAGACCGGCAGACTAACTTTGAGAAGAACTTCAACCTGCGGCGCTTCATGTACACCACGCCCTTCACCAAGAGTGGCCGGCCACGGGGAGAACTCAACGAGCAGTACAAGAGGAAGACCATCCTTACTACCATGCACGCCTTCCCCTACGTCAAGACTCGCATCAACGTCATCCAGAAAGAGGAGGTGAGGGCCAAATTCACGGTTTATAATATCTGTCAGCTTTTCAAGGCACATTTATCACCTGAGTTTTGCAGTAGAACATACAACAATGCCTCTTTTTTGTTTCCAGTTTGACTTGAGTCCTATTGAGGTGGCCATAGAGGACATGCAGAAGAAGACCAGAGAGCTGGCAGTTGCCACACACAGAGAACAGCCCGATGCTAAGATGTTACAGATGGTGCTACAAGGCTCTGTGGGAGCCACTGTCAACCAGGTACGAGCATTGCAATGAATGAAGCACTGCTTCTGGTTTACACCGCTGTCTGTCTGCTCCTGTTAAAGCTGAAATGATCGCTTACTTCGTGTTTAACCGAATGATGGCTGCTCGCCCAAAAATGATTGCTCTTTGTGTCATACATGGCCCCCTTTGTCCCCCCGAGTGTTTCTTCTTAATGTGCAGGTGGAAAATAAACCAGAATAATTTACCTCTATTAATCTTATCACATTTACAGTTTCCATTGTAGTCACAGAGTGCAGGTGGGAGACATGACAGTGATCACACATCAAAGCCCTCACCCCATCCATAACCCTAATCCTTCCTTTGCTTTTCCCCTGATTTAGTTAAAACGTCAATTCATGGCCCCTCTTCCTTTCATGTCTCTGCTGCACGGCATGCTGAACCGGAGGTCTCTTTGATCTGATAGCTTCCAGGTCCTGCCAGCATGGTGAATGTTGGAGTAATGATGAAGCCAGCGTCTCCGCTCCCTCCCCCTATGCTTTATCTTCCAGTGTCTAATCTGACAGGTCCCTTGCTCCGACCTGATGGTTGTATACATAACGCTAATGCTCTGCAGCTCCGTAAACATATAACTCTTGACTGTAATCAGCACAGGAGGCCGCGTTTTCTGCGTGTGGGTCCACAGCTCAGACCAAGGACTTGGGGCCCCGGCCCGATGCGTTTATGATGCTAATCAGAGCTGTTTAACTGTTCCTGTCGTGATGTAGGCGCTGTGCGAGCGTGCTGTGGTTTTATGATGAATATAAGTTATGATAACAAGATCTCATACTGGGCAAATGGGAGCCAAATGGTGGGTGTATGCAGGGTTAGCGGTGACATTAGCCATGCAGCAGGGCCAATCATTGCTCCTTCTCCAATCTGATATCTTCCTCATGTTCTAATTCGGCATCTCGGCCCTTAGCTGCATTAAGCATTCAGCAAGTCATTTCCCCCAGTCTGAATGAGGGGCATTCTCATCCCTCCTTTGTTCATACACTCTCAAACACTTCCTCCCCTACGTCCTCTCTTTCCTTCCTCTGCTCTGTTTTTGCTTTCTCTTTCTTTGTCTCCCTAACTCTGCGTCTTTTGTTTTTGTCCCTTTCCTCCTCTCTCCGCCCCCCCCTTCCCGTCATAGGGCCCACTGGAGGTGGCCCAGGTCTTCCTGAATGAGATCCCAGCGGACCCGAAGCTCTTCCGTCACCACAATAAACTGCGCTTGTGTTTCAAAGAGTTTATAATGAGGTAAGATACCATCAAAGAAACACCACCTAATGACAACAACTGCACCAAAACAATGCAAAGATGAGGAAAAAACAAAAAAAAAACAAGATCTTTCATTGTGAGCCATAAACTTAAAGGAGTTCACCAGCAATTTCACTTGAATTTGCATTTCGGCTTCTCTTGATTGTTTCCAGTGACTGGCACTGGCTCAGTAGGTGGAAGTATAGAACAATACTTCAAAGAGATATCTGAGTGGAAAATTCAGTATGTTTGTCAGACTTGACTTAGAAGGAGTGAAAGTCTTCTCCAGGATGCTCTCTGTATACTCCATTACTGGTGTCAGTGTGGGAAGATAAAAGAGCGCCGTAGACAATTGTGACTGATGGAGACTGATATCCCAGTGTGTAAGCAGAGTGTCAGTCAAGACACAGAGACGTAAATGATAATCTCCCTCAAATTGCATACCAGATGACTGTTAAAGAAAGCAAAAAGGTACAGTAAGAGGAGTCTGAAATATTGTAACCCACTGTCACAGGGATATTTTTTTTCATTTCCCATATGACAGTGGAAGATATTTTTCCTCATAATATCACAAAGCACTTTTTTCTTCTGGAATTGCAAAGGTTTATTGTTCCCAAGAGTTTCATTACATTTTGAATATTTAGAGCATAATTCAAACCAGCCTACCCACAGCAGTGCGTCTGAGGATATGCTGATTTTGTGCCGGAGATGTGTGTCATTTGCGCTGACGTCTGTGTGTGTGTGTGTTGGTGCACGCACGTGTTTGCATGTGTGCGTTTCTGTCTCATGGGCATGCGCCACTTGCCTTCTCAAAGGTGGTTTTCATTTTCTAACCCTCATGTCACATTTCAGCTGCCTTGATTGCTACAAGCAGGTTGGCAAATATTTACTATATTTACTGTAATTTCAGAAAGGTTTATTTTCTGTCCTAAATGCAAGCAAGCTGGCACTGGACCTTTTGTGTGCCAAGCTTCTTGACGGTGGCGCCCATAACGAAATTACTTTTGCGTTTGATTAGCTTAGAAACATTAATTTGGACAGTTAGATCTTGTGTGACTATGCCTCGATCTTTCTGTATATTTTTATTATACCATTCCAGCAGGAATAGATATATGATTGAATTGAATTATTGTTGGGCCCTTATAAAAGCCTAAAATAAGGTTGTTAAAACACAATTTGGAAAAGACTTGGAAGATCACAGACATTGTTTGGAGTCCCAAGAACTGTTTGTGAAAGAGAAGAAGTAGCCATTACTCTGCTGTAATCAACATCTCTTCAAGGAGAGGCTCAGTTGTGTTGAAGTGAAGAGGAAAATCCCCATCTTCTCTTTTGAAAAATCAAAGTATGTTTGTTCCCCAACATGTCTCTCAAAAGCTAATTTCTCTTAAAATAATGTGTGTATAGGAATGTTTGGATGGGTCGTTTCCTTGACTGACAGGTTGTTTTAGCTTGTCTCAAGCTGCCGTGCTGCTGCTGTTAAGTCCCACCTCCTGCAAAGTTGACTATAGATTTTTCTTTATTGCCTCTTCAAAAAACCTGTGAGTTATGTTGCAAATACGGGAGAGAGACATGCAAATTCTAAGCACTCTCATTCAGCTGTTTTAAAAAAATTAAGATATTGTAGCTACTTATTAAGCAGGTTCATTTAAAATAAAGCAAAATCAAAGCAGTCTTATACTGGAGAGAGCAACATATAAGTAGATGTTTTTATGGCCTGGAAAATGCACTGGAAACTGTCCCTGATGCTTGTTGCCCTGCGTATTTACTGTATTCTGTTACACGATATTTTCCATATTACCCTCATTAAAAGCTAAGAGATAAACCCCGACATGTGTTAGCAATCACCCCAGTCTCTCTGATTTCCTGTAGACTGCTCTGTATGTTGGCCATTACACATGTCATGATAGAGGACTGCAGGGAGACCCCGTGCCTGCCCTCTGCTCTTAAGTTCAGCTCAGCTCTGCTGTGCCGTCCTCCACCACGAGGCATTTGCATTTGTGCTTCACCTCTGCTGCTCCTTTTTAACCATGTTTCAGACAGCCTCGTGGGTCATTTGCAGTTTAGCTCACATTCGAGGTACTTGGAAAGGCCTAATAGGCACATTGGAGTTCCTTACAGTCAAGTACATTGTTAACTCATTTAGAGTCCTGGCATGCAAAGGAGCCAATTTATGTCAAGCAGTTGCAGGACGTTGTTAGTGTGAAACAGTGCAGCGCATTGCTGAAGGCTCAAGTGTAGATGAGGGATTACTGCAGGATTGGTTTGCTGAGAATCATCTTTGAAGCTGTTCTTAAGTTTGAGGTTATTGCACAAGAAAAGGTCAAGGAGAAGATTAAACTTTTTTTTTCCACCTCATGTAATGTTATTTTTAAGACAATGCATTATAAAACTGATTCCGGCCTGGTTTCCTGTGCTGTAGGTGTGGAGAGGCGGTTGAGAAGAACAAGCACCTGATCACATCGGACCAGAAAGAGTACCAGCAGGAGCTGAAGAAGAACTACAACCGCCTGAGAGAGAGCCTGAGACCGATGCTGGAGAGGAAGATTCCCGAGCTCTATAAACCCATCATCAGGCCCCGGCTGGAGAACAGGTAAACAGACCCACCAAGTCAAACAGCCGATACTGTTTTGACAAGAGGTGGGGGAATAAAAACACACACCATTGATCGTTTCATCACTCTGTATGATTGCTGAAGCCCAAAGGAAAGCGAGAACAAATGGAATTGAGCAGATATCCATTCGCACTGTCAGTGTCACCTCTGCAGATATTGATGGCTGAAGCAAAGCCACAGTGCACGAACTGATTGTTGAACCAATGCCAGGGCACTAAAGTTTTACTGAAGGCAGACTTCTCACTGAGTGCTCTGCATCAATGTGTATTTCAAAAGTGATACTTTGCCTCCAACTTTTTTTTTTCAACTTATTCGGTTTCTGGAAAGTGACAAAACCTTTCAAAATCAGTTCTCTAAATAACCAACTTGATGAGGATGTTCCTCCTCACCATCATGATCACCTTTTTTTTTCTTGTCCCCTCTCCTCTCTCCTCCTTGCTTCATCCACTGTCCTCTCTCTCTCTCGCAGGGATTCCTTCAAACGTCTGAGCTTCCGCAGAACTCAAGAGGAAAACTCCTGAGATGCCGCGGCTCGTCTCAAGGGAGAGCGCCACGGAGAGGAAGGGGAGGCTGCCGCACAACCCTGAGATAAGATGAAAGAGGAGAAAAAGAAAAACAAGGAAGAGGAACTGCCGGTGATACCCTTGCACTCGTCTGCTCTGGATCATCACACCGTGTCCACAGCGGAGGACTCGCAGTTTCTCAACAGTCCGGCAGAGTTTATTAATGTCTGCTGCTTTTAGGATTTGATAGTTGTTTGTTACAGGAGAGTGAGCACATACAAATAGGGAGGTGGGAATCTCAAGCAAAGTGTAGCCTCTTTGAGCATGTCACTGTAAATCAGATGCCTCGGCTCTGGTGATTTTTTTTTTTTTTTTTTTTTTTAAGATAATTGCAAGTCCTAATAATGCTGCAAACATTTCCTCTGGGCTGAAGCAGACTATAGTTCCTCTCTGAGGTCCTTGCTGGCCCAGGGCCTCTGTGTGTGCCAATAATGCTTCTGTCCTGTGCGTCTGTGTAAATGTGTGAATGGATGTGTGTTTATTCAGATAATGGTCAAAGCAGAAGATTTTGGTGCCATACTGAAGCCACTTTGTACTCAGTGATGATAAAGGGCCTTTTGAAATTCCACTCTGGGTGTCTGTGTGTGACATGTGTACCAGTGAGCAGCGAGACTATGGGTGGATCTGTGCACTGGAAAAATAGACACAGTTTCCTGTGTTAACTCTTAAGGCCATTCTTGTGTTATTGTTGTTGGGCATACAGTACCTGGCCATGTTGCTAATAGAAGAGTTTAACTTATTTAGAGTTTATCTGATGTAATTTCACAGGAGGCTGATAGACTTATTTGAGGTTCTGAATTACACATGGCTTATGTCTAAATCCACATTTTGTAGATATAGAGATATTACATCTGATTCTTACAAAGATGTTTACAAAGGTATGAAAAACTATTTTGCATTTTATTTTATGGAAATGTATTTTTAGATGAATAATAGCAATAATGATAATTGGAAAAATGGTTCAGTAGGCAGAATTTAATGACTGAATGCTCTGTAACAGTATGTGTTTAAGTAGTTTCAGAACCTGTTTGTAAGTAGACTTCTCCCTACGATACACACAGTGCCAAATTTAATTCATTCCTTATGTACTTAGGGACTGAGATGCTTAACTACAAATGCAATCTTTTGACAAGTCACTCCACACAGCTGTGCTTTGCAGCTTGAATAATGTTTACTCCATTTTTCAGAATACATTCCAGAGGAAATCTTTACTACTGCTTTGCAGTATTAAATAATGATCACCTGATTTTATTTGACATCTATGAAACAGCTCATTTCATTGGTGTTATGTTGCAGCTCATACTGTATTTCAGTAATGTTTATGTGCTCTGTGTCTCAAAAGTGGGTATGCATTTTTATATACATTATTAATACTCATTGAATATTTTCATTCTGTTTCCAGGTACATCTCTTATTTATGACACTGTTAGATTTAAATTTATGATGGATAAATAAGATGAAAAAGCTATACAGCGTGTGTATTAATTGTGAGTATTAATTAAAATGTATACTTATTTTTGATGCAATATATTGCAGAAAATGGCAGTAATAAGATAGTGGCATTCAACCACTGGAGACTGCATTTGTGTTTCTGTATCACTTATTTTTATGTTCATACCTGTTTTGTTTTATTAAATGTGGAATTTTAACTTGTCAATGGTGAAGCACCTAAATAAAACTTAATATATGCACCTTTGTCACTTGTGCTTAATGGGTACTTTTAAAATTTTGCTTTCAACATCGACCTTAAGGTCATATTTTTAAAAAAGTACATTATTATTTTTCAAAAGTATTAATTAATTAATTTATTTATTTATTAATAATAAAGAGTCATGGCAGTAGTACTAGTAGTAGTAGTATTTTATTGTTACCTGAATAATTATATATTTACATTTGTCACCAGTGCTTAATGAATACTTTTGCTTTCAATTGGTCGAAATTAAAATTATATTTTGAAAAATGTTATAATAATAATAATAATAATAATAATAATAATATTATTATTATTATTATTATTATTATTATTAGTGGTAGTAGTAATTAAGCCATATCACTGTGGCAGTTAATAAAAAGAAAATTTGTATGTTTAGTAGATTTATTTTTTATTTCAGTTCATGAATATACTACATCACCTCTTTAATCAGTTAATACTTTATCCCCATTTCAGTGTAACACATTTATTTATTTAATACAAATATATTTAGGTCTATTTTATTCAGCATTGTGAAAGCTGTGGTCAGAGAGTTAACTTGCTTTCTTACTGATCAATAAAATGAATCAGATTAATATCATCTAATAGGTTTTTTCTATCGATGGTAAATAACCAGAGGACATGAAATACAAAGCGAGTCCAAAAGGCGGGAGGAAGGGGTGGAAGAAAACTACAAAAGGCTGCTGTCGCAACGTTTTGACGTCATCACCGCTCGACTTCGACATGCCGGATACACAGGTTTGTTGGACGTTTCATTCACAACAAAACGCGGGCAGCTGTGAGTCCCGGCGTCAGCGTGTTAAGCTTTTTTGTCTGACATGTTATAAACTACCGTGAACTGCAGAAGTTTATTGGTACTTTGACCGCTTCTGCAGCTCTGCCCGACGAGTTTTGAACGACAGCTGTCGGAGCTGTGGTGTAAAGTTTAGCCATGAACTCTCAGCTAGTTTCACCGTTTTAGTTGTTGTTTCACTTTTTCTGTGCAGCCTGTAATAAAAAAGATGAAAGCTAACCCCACTGTGGATGGGAGCAGTAACATTACCTCCTGTGTTAAAGACAAGCTCTTGCCTGTTTTGCACTGAATGCGCCCCGACCTGTCTCACTTTAAACTTTCACAAGAGTCTTTTAGGAAGTTAATAACCTTTTTTATCTGTTTTAATACTCCACTACGCCCAAAACCACCCTTTTGTTTCTCCATTTTTTGTAACAGGATGAAGAAATACAGTGAACATACAAAGCCACAGTGGTCATAAATGTCAGATAAGGGTGTATTTTTTTTTGTTTTTAATCCAACCTCTAACAGTAATGGGAGATGTCATGGCTTTCCTGCCTTTTCCTCTGTTTGTAGATATTATCCTCTCGTTTCTTGTGTGCGCTCACAGTTTTCTGAATATAGCTGCCGCTGCACTGAATAACCTCCAAGGATTTCCTGCTGTAAATGGTAATTGCACCTCTGTCCCTGCCAAGGCCGCTGCATGCCCCAAGCAGGCTAAATGGGAGGATTGTGACAGCGAAAAACGCTCATATACAGCAGGAGTGCTTTTAATATAGACTACTGACTACCTCCTGGCGTTGGGCTTAGGTGTTTTTGCTATTGCCGCTTCATTAACACATATCAAAATGGCATCGTGAAGCCGTTTTCCTGTTTGGAAACATTTTGTGGAATGTGTGAGCAGATGGAGTTTGACACTTAAGTTTGGGTTGAGCGCAGAGACCCTGACAGATTTGGCCTCATTGCCGTACGCTGGCAGAACACTTAATTCACAGGCTAAACTAAGCACCTCAGCCCACGTGAAGTTATAGTATATCAGCTTTAGTTTTTCCCTATAAACACACACTCACCCAGTAAATAAAAAGTCTGTAACTTGAAAATAAGTAAAACTTTGTTTTGGTTTTGCGTCCTAGGTTTCGACATCCTCTGCTCAACTTTGACGCCATTTTAGTGATTATGGAGCCAGACGGGGACCTGAACCCCGACACGGATGACCTTCCACTCCGAGCCAACACTAACCACATCCTCGTCAAACATTATGTGCTGGACCTGACTGTTCACTTTGACAGGAAGGTCATCAGCGGTAGCGTCGTTCTGTTCCTGGAGCCTCGCGCAGGAGTGGAGTCTGAGGATGACCTTGGACCTGGAGCTGGCGAGGGAGCTGGGACTAAAGAGGCCGGAGAGAGTCAGGATGGTACAAATAGATGTGGGAAGACCATGGCGAGGATGGAGAAGAATTTCAGTAGAGCTGAATTTCAGGCTCCGTCTGAGGTCGGGTCGCAGACTCCAGCCGAGACCAAAAATATTCAATCTTCACTTTTGTGGGAAACCACTGGTGACGGTGATTTCACTTTAGTGCTGGACTGCTGTGACCTCCACGTGTCAAAAGTCGAAGAGGTGGATGTCACCTCTGTGTCAGCCGGGTCCAGCCTCCTATCAGAGCTCCGATCCGAGAAATCAGGGGCCAGCACGGGGAACCCACAGGCATCCTTTATTCAGAGCCTGACTTCCATGCCCTCTAGTAAATGGCGGCAGAAGCACCAGCTCTTTTCACTGTGTAGCCGTGCCCCCGGCACTCAGGATGGCAGCTCTCTGCATTTTCAAAGAGACCGATGGAGTCTACAGGTGAGGAAGAAGGGGGTTGCTTCACCTCAGGAGTTCCCCCGTGCTCTCAGGATCTGCTACGAGACGATGCCAATGGGAGGCTCTGTGAGGTGGACCAAAGACCAAGACAACAGGTTCGTCTCAGGACGCAAATCATTCAGACCTTTCCATAAAACACTGGTTTTTGTAGCATGATCAAACTCCCTCTTAGAGACTTAACAACCGGCAACTGGCAGCACATCTGCTCTGATTTCTACCACTCGAGTTACAGTATAATATTCTGAGCTTGCCATGTTGGAATAGAATAATTCTGATTCATTAATTCTCAAAAAAGCCTCAGGCTGTTATATTCTGTTCTGTGTGTGGATAATTTACGTGTGTGTGCTTGTGTGTGTGCTTTTGCTGGATCCTTTGAGCAGTGAAATGGGGGTTGTTTATAGTTTACCATTGTTTACCCTTCCAGGGTGTGTGTTTACACTGCTGGTTCTCCCATCAACAACCGAGCCCTCTTCCCCTGCCAGGAGCCGCCTGTTGCCATGTCAACATGGCAGGCAACAGTACGGGCCCCCAGTGAGTGTGTGGTTTTGATGAGCGGGGAGGAGCAGACCGTACCTATTGAAGACGGGGACACACGTGAGCTTTTGTGATTACCAGTTGAAGTCAAGTCAGTTGTTCTTGATACAGCCCACAATTATAAACCAAACAATTCACACCTTCTGTCTTTGGAGGCTTGTTTGGAAAATGTGGTTTATTTTTAACAGATGTTTAAAAATCAGAAATACTTTTTATTCAAATTGTAAGGTTGGATGTTGGACATTATTGGAAATATTTAAAGGTGGAATTGAGTGCTTGGTGATAAATAGCTTGGTTACTTATTTGGTCAAACATTTCCTGATCTTAAAAAAGGATATCAGAAAACTTGCCCACTTTTCACTGTGCTAAATCAAAGACGGCATTGAACACTGATGGGTTTGACAGCTCTGGCTTAGTCTATTAAATTATAATGGCAGAAAAACATGCAAGGTACTGAACCAATTGTAATTTTGGTATTATTGAGAACTGAACCTGGGTATTTACCTCCTGTTTGCTCCGAAGTGAAAAACATTTTTTTTATTCTTTCTAGCCCGATTCAGTGTCCACATCTCAGCAGTTCTAAATGACACAGTTCGGTGTTTCACTCATTTGATATGTGATTCAAGCCAACCTGTCAGAGCTATATCGGTGGTTTAAGAATGACAGTGTCATTTAAAATTTAAATGCATGTGAATGAGATTAATGCAGCTGAATAGGTTGTTTGACTTGCATAATTAACAACTCTTATTATTATTATTTATTTATTTCTCTGATTGACATGCATAATGTTGACTGTATCCAGCACCTGTAGCTTACATGTCATCTGAGGACGTCACTCCTCACTGTTTTTTCTTTTCTTTTTTTGAGGACAAAAAAAATCATTTATTTGACTTGCACTGAAGTTCACACATTTATCTGTGCCTAACTGTGTGTGCTATGTATAAAATAGGGCAAAAAAACCTTGAACAAAAAATACCTGAAATAAACAAGACATCAGGTTGAATTGTCAAAGTAAAAAAAGGAGACATTTCTGTCCAAAAAAAGTCTTTTAGTTCCCCCTACATACTCTTTCTGTGTTAAACTCCTCTCCACTTCTCTTTCTACCATGTTTTCATCCTTTCTCTATTTCCCTTCCTCAACTCTCTGTAGCTTTCTTAATCTGGAATTACTACGTCACCATGCCCATGCCCGCCTCCACCTTCACCTTGGCAGTGGGCCACTGGCACCAAGTCATAGCAGCAGAAATTCCCCCAGCACTGGAAGAAGGGGTGAGGGACAGGACGGGTTGTGGTAAGGCGGCCAAACTCGGGGCTGGACCTGGGGAACGGGCTGAGGCTGAGCTCGTGTCTGGACTTGGAAGCTCCACCGGCGGAGTAGTAAAGGGCTCTCCACTCCAGACTGGCAGGTATTTTATTATTTTTCCTGTGTTCTTTTCTTCTTGTATGACCTCCTCCGCCTCTCCAGACTGTTATTAACCCAGGTCTGGCCCTTCAGCATTCCATGGTGAAACTTTCCTCTCGCCATACCAAAAATGGTGCAGGTGAAGTTGGGGTGATGGATGGGGTGCAGCCCTCAATCAGCTTTTTATGACAGGTACATTAAAGGATAGCACCATTGTACACTGGGTTCAATGCCCAGCAGAAATTATGTTTGGAGACTAAAGAAAGTAAATCTGACATAAATTTTTCAGAGGCACAGGATATGGAGTGCAGGCTGTGGCATTAGAGACGACTTGCTTGCTTTGGGCAGGGCAGGGTTGGGTTGGGGTCTCCTTCTCCACCGGTTGGCAGGTCTGCCAGTGGTTTCCAGTAATCCTCCTCCTCCCCTCATGGTTTTCCTCCAGCAGCAGCCCAGCTGTAGCCTGCTGCAGCCCCCAGGAATCTCCCACTACAAGGAAGGCCTTTATTTTCAGTGAATGGCTGGAAGGAAACTTGGATGTCGCTCGAAACCTTTGGAACAGCTCTGATGCTGAGGATGGAGTTCGTGCTGGATATTGGATTTAGAGTGAATGAGATTGCATGTCGGCACCTAGATATTTTTGGGATCACTGTGGTTTGCCTTTGTGACGTATATATATTCAATATTTCCACTGCTTTCATTTCCACGCTTAGCAGAGACAGACAGGAGGCATTGTGCCATATATGGTTCACCAACTTCACAACTGTGTATTCTCTCATTAAGAAAATTCATTAAATCGTCATTATTAACCTTGGATTAAACTTTTCTCTCCCGTTTTAATCTGCTACAGAGGAGATCGGACCACCCGCCCAGACTCCGCATTCTGTTACTCTTCCCTTGAGGATGAGGGGCTCTCTGTAACTGATTATTCAGGCATGGTAGATGACGGCATCTCTTGTTCCCATGGCGACTACCCTTGCCGATTTACAGAGCGGTCGGCTAGGTCCCAGCGGGTGATCCCACACCGCGTGTTTGCCCCCGTCTGCTTGCTGCGGAAGGCCCAGGTGGGGTTTTGACAAAGAGCCACTGAGACTTGAGCTAATTATATTTTGTATGATTAGAGGAGACAGCGAGCATCAGTTAATGTTTGTGTCATTATGCCAGAGGTTTTCGACTGCTATCTCTTGGCAGAATGGTAAAAGTATGAGACTCTATTCCCATGAGAGCCACTTAAAACATTCTTCACACTCAACATGGGAATTTGTAGCTCGAACACCATTTATAAGTTTTAAATCAGTTAGTATTCATGATGCTTCTGATGCCTTTAGTGGCGGAACATCTTCAAGAAAAATCAGTAAATGCAGCTGCCTTTGATTTAATGCTTCTAGATATCATATGTGGATATAAGTATGTGGAACAAAGTGTTGTGTATCCTCCCCATCTGTATCAATATACAAACATCTGGCAATCATATAGTCAGTTGTTTTGATAAACTCATTGCTTTCCTTTTGCAGATGGGAGTCCTCAAGCTGTTGCCTCGATGTTTGGCTGCAGCCCACGCTGTTCTAGGGGTTCACCCCTTTCCCCGCCTTGATGTTCTCATCGTCCCAGCAGGGTTCTCCAGTCTGGGCATGGCAAGGTAATGACACTCCGATCTATGGCAGAATGGTGGATGGTGTAGCTTGGGGAAAAAAGCCGGAAAGAGGATAGGATACGGAAGTAATAGTGAAATGACTTGTAAGTGGACTTTTCCACTTTGTGTGAAGTACATGGCTAAAGGAGTTATGCATCTATTAAGTGAACAAAGAAATTAAGTCAGAATCAACTTCATTTATTCCAATGGGAATTACAGTTCAAAACAGTGAATTTGCAGGCTGTAATGCCAAAGCAATGAGCTGAAAGATGCTAAAGTGCTCCGTAGACGGGCATTGCAAGGTTTGTATGTGACACCTTCTACATTAGTCATTTGATCTGTTGATGATATAAAAGGTTTCCACCATAACTGTTGCTGCTAGCAATGACAAAGCTGACACAGAAGTGCTACTTTGAGACTGGTGATACTGCAGGATCACATCATCTCATGGCTGTAAGGGCTGCACCTGGAGCAGTGGTGTGTTCAATACAATGAGTTATATGTGTATCAAGAACACGCTTTAGAAAGAGTGTAAAACAGCAATATGTTGTTTCTCCCTCAAAAAACATTTTCAAAATCTGAACAGCAACATTGCTTTCTGGCGTTTACTCCAGGAAAGGCGTTCTCATGCACATGTACAGTATTCTGCAGCCACTTAAAGTAGGTGAATGTATTGAATGTAGTAATGTAGTAAAAAATAGAGCATCAAAGATCTTCCACAACAAAGCTACAGCCAGCATTTTATTATGTTATTTTTCAGCTTTATCCTGATGCTTCTGGTTTTATTTTTATTTTTTTTCAAGTAAAACATTTCTGGGTTGCATGATTAATGACAAACTTCACATTTGAAAATCCCCTCACTCTGTCTCAATCTTCTTTGTGGAGAACTTCCAAATTGGAATTCTTTACTGAACTAAAAAATCCAACCGCTGCAACTCCCTCTAAACTCTGTTCAATCAGTTGTCATTGTTTCTTTTTCCCCAACATAACTTCTTTCAACACTTGCCTGTAGTACTTACCTTTTGACCTGCTAACATGTTATGTGATGCTTATAAAAGGATATATTTCATTAGTGATTTTAAAAGTGAATGCAGCCGTTGAGGGTTTTTTTTTTTCAGCAAGAGAAGTAGCATTAAAATACACGAGCTGTCCTAGATTGAGGCCAGACAAAATGGCTAACTAAAAGTTGGCAGAAGATGGAATCTTCACCCTCTTCACTAGGCCTCTATTTAAACCCTTTTTCCATGCAACATCGCTGTCTTCTTTCATTGTTCCATCATTAACCCTCTACTTTTCATTACTTTTTCTATTCCCTCCCTTGCTTATTCTTTTTTTCAAAACGTTACTGCTTCCTTCCCTCATCCCAGTTCCAAGACTAACTACCTCTTTCTTCATTCATCCCTTTTTCCATCCCAAACAGCTCTCCTCTTTTAAAGAATTCCCGTCACATCTCCTCACGTTTTCACACTTTTCTTTGGTATTTTTTTTACATTTATCCATGAAGCTGAGACCCTTCGCCAACTCAGTCAGGTTTACGTTGCATTTTCTCCATCCCTTCCTCCAAACATAACACACTCCTTCCTTCGTCTTTAATGCATTTGTCCTACCCTTTAAGACCCCCAAAACCTGAACCTCTTGATGAGAGAGGTGGCTTTCCTCTTTCCTGGGCACAGCTTCATTGACTCACCAAGTCAGTCAATAGTCTTCTGTGTTATATCTTTTTTTTTTTTTCACCAGCCGAGGTTTCAGGTGGTCTGCAGGCTCTGTGTTCCACACTAGACCTGTGTGTATTTATGTACTTATGTTTGTGTGCAGTTTTAGTGGAGGTCTGGGGGCAGATGGGTGGGCGAGAAGCCACAGTATGACAGATTCACACTCCTACGCACTACAGATAATTCTCCTCTATGTGTTTCTTTGTTCCCTCATCACCCTCACCCCTCTTTACCTCCTCTCCCCTCCTTTTCCATATTTATCCCATTTTTATTACCTTACTCTCATCCCCGTTTTCTGCCATCCTTCCATCTCGAAAATCGGCAGTGTCCTGCTTCTGTCACTTTTTCTCCACCCCTAGGTGTCTCTTATTTTTCTCTTTTCATCTCTTGACTCTGTTTCTCTCTTTGCCCTCATAATATTCCAAAATCTTCGAGCCCCTTGTGCTTGCCGTCCTTCTCTGTCCTCTCTACTTCTCTGCACGGTCGATCACTCTTCAGTCTGGCCTCTAGCATTCTACAATAGTGATAGTTTCTCTGGAAATCTAGTTTTATATTTTCTCTGCAATACAATACTTTCAGCTGGCACATGCTTAGCTGGTATGCTTGTAGAGATGACTGAAAGTCAGCCGGCAGCCATATGAATGAAGTCAAAATTGGAAATTGAGGCGAAATAAAGACCATCAGTGACTGGCCTTTTAAAGAATCGTGTTGATTAAGTAAACTGATTAGGGTGGTCAGTGAGCGCTGTCCCAGTGTCTGCGGTCTGCAACCACAGTCTCTTTTCTCTCCGTCTGCCTTTTTTCCTCTCTCCCGGCGGCCTCCCTGGAGAAAAGTGCCCCAGACAGGATATGAGCTCATACCTGAATATGTATTCTGCGTGAAGCTCTGACGTTATAGCCAAGAGTGATCTTGATCTGAGGTATTTTGAAGAACAGTGGGCGACAAGAGGGTCCCTGTCTGGGCCTAGTTCTCAACTTTGCATACTTATTTAGACTACTTCACCCCAAAGTACAGAGCGCTCTTTGATCTATTGAAAAAAATATCTCCCCTCATCTTGTGAAAATCTGTCTCCCTGCTGTATTTATTTTGAACGGACATCAAGTGCTAACACTGAGGCTAGCTGTTGCATGACGGATGTTTTCTTTCCCTTATGAGGATAGCTCCCAGGCACTTATCCCTCTTTCCCCGGCTGCTTAGACTCCAGTTAGCTGCAGATGACAGAGAAGAGATTTAAGGCCTTCATTAAGCCTCAGACGGCACCTGCACCGACTCCCTATAAAACTCTGCATGGGTCCCAACCCAGTGTCAACTCACTGCATCCTCCCCTCGGTGTGGGTGGCTCGGTCCTGCATGCCTCCGCACTTAACCACAGGGTTGTGCCATAGGAAGGCGGGGAGGTCAACCAAAATGGAAGCCCAGATTGAGATGGAGATGAGAGAGACAGAGAGAGACGAAGAGGGTAAAGGCGGGGTTCACGACAGGCTAGTGGACCCCCAGGATGTGGGAGAGGATGTGTGGATTATTCCCAGCAACAAAAGCCATTAGCCCCTGGAAGGACTTCAGAGACCGGCGCTATTTAATCTAGAGATTGGGAGGTATGTGGGCCCCAGTGCTTGGGACCAAGCCAAACGCAGTTTTTGTGCAGTGCCCCAGTGGAAACAGCAGGAGCGAAGGGGCTCTGGGACAGGGAGCCCTGGCAAAGAGGCATGAGGCTGTTGTGGTGTGATACAGAGAAGGGAGGGCAGAGGCGAAACAGGGGAGGATTCACAGTGGCGTGAAGTTTTTATACTGAGATACGGAGAGAGGGGAGGGCAGGAAACCGAAGATTAAGGAGTCAAGTAAGGGCAGGTCTGCATTCAGGGGCTGTGCTGCGTAACCCACAGGGGTTTCTTATTCACACACACACATAAAATGGGTACTAGGCTTACACAAAGGCAGCATCCAGGGAATGGAGCCAGTCAGCAGTTCATAGGATTTCACATAACGAATTTCTGTTTATTTTATGTAACAATGAGAGCGTAAATCTGCTATATTTTAACATAATCCTTGTGTTCTGCTTTGGCTCAAAGACTCCTTTAACAGTCCAAGTTATAAACAAATTCATATTAGCCTGCAGGCATACTGTACATGCCAAACAGCATCTTCTGTTTCTTTTTGTCTCCCTGTTCACTTTCATCTTGTCCCTCTGTTTCTTTCTGTTCCTATGACAAACCAGGAGAGTGGAATGTACGAGCACTGTGTGTGTCCCCTTCCCATGCAATTAGCATAGCTTTTAGGACACCAAGGAGATGAACAGGGAGAGAAATAAAAATACAGTATGGTTAAACATTAATAAAGTATAGATGAGGGCTGAAGAGTTGTCTGAAGCACAAGTAAATGACAGCATGACGGGATTGCTGTCAGTGAGCACAGTCAGGGAAATCCCTTAAAGTTTCTGGTCTTTATAAAATAACTCATTGTCCCTGAATGATTGAAGGACATGGGACATGTAAACTTAAGCTTTAAACACAATAACTCTCCTTTGAACTGTCACGGTTAGCTCTCCCGATGTTTCCTGAGCATTAGTAATTAGTAATGTGCGTTTTATGTCTACGTGCTCTTCTACATTTGCGTCTTTATTTTCATGTGCCTTAGCTCATACTGTTTTTTTTTCCTTGTCTTTTTTATTTTTTTATTTGGATGTCTAATCTCCTCATCGCAATCTTGACCACGTCATTTGGTTCTGACTGGGAGTGACAGGAAGGGCACGGCATTTCCTCTCGCTCTTTGAAGCTGAGCTCTATGTGTCCCAAAGCACGGGCTGGCCTTGCAGGACTAATCGGAGATCACTGTGTCTGCAGTGTGCCCAAATGAAGACATGCCTGACATCCCTGAGAGAGTGGTGAACCCACACCCCATCACCACTCCTGCACATTTTGTTGAGAAATGACACAAGTGTTGAAACAGGCCTTTTAGTAGCGTGGGTGATGAGGGCTTTGTTTTCCTTCGCTGTAGACAGGCAGATTCCTGTGCTTGTGTTTGTATGAATGTGTGCATTGTTCAAATAATGGTGTAAGGATGTGTATTTAGCAGTATGGGGTGACGTCAGAGGAATGCCACGCAGATCGTTGTCACTGCCTGTTATCTGCTGTTTTCTCTGCTGATGAAATTAAAATTAAATTGCTGAAGTTAACATGTTTTTAAAGTTTGGGTTTTCATTTTAGCCGTTATTGAGCCTGATTAATGTGCAGTCCTTTGTTGTTGCTTTTGGGTTGTTTTTTTCTTTTTTTTTGTGGCAGGGAAAGGGAGGGCTGCCCCACACCACTTGATGGCGGGCTCTGATAAACCCACACACATACATACATAAACATATCTGTCACTCAGCACGTCTCATTGCATTTTTATTACCAGCTTCCTCGATGATTGTTTTTTTTTTTCAAGCAGGAGAACCACTGCACAAACAGGCTTCTTGCAAACATGTTTATTGACAAAACAGTTGTACTTCTTTAACTACACACCCACTCTTCCCTGATTTTACATTTCCCGTCCTCCTGTTTTGTTTTATTCCTTTTACACCGCTCACGCCTCATGGGGGGTGGCTCCCCGACAGAATTGGGAGAAAAAAGGATAAAGTAGTTAAACTGCTAGTTCCTTTTTTCAGTACAGCCAAACTGGGCAGCCATATAACTGTCAGAGGCACTAGGTAAAAATTATGACTGGTGTATAGCTCTTGACCTCTCTAAGTGGCACTGGAGGATTTTCAGCCTGACTTCAGTTGACTGCATTGTTTGTTTATGGGCTAGCAGGAAGTAACATTGGCCATTGGTCCCTGTTGGGAGGAAGTAGAGAACTGGAGTGCCGGAGGGAGTTAGTACCCTGCAGGATAATCCCCCGCTGCCCCAGAGCTCTTTGGTGTACCACCTGAGCTCTTTTTCATATTTAATAGGACCAAACCAATGGTTTAGCATTTTTAACCTATTAACTTAAATTCAGGTGTTCTCCACAGTACTGTCGACCATTTTACGAGCATACCACAAGTTTTAGATTTATATATCTTACTGTCTACAGGGTTGCTGTTGCTACCTTATAGTATTTCTGCATGGGTATGCAGATTCAGAGATTTTTCATTTCAACTTTGAAACAGCAACCATTTTAATGCAAGAAACAACCAAATTCAGACTGCAGTCTTGACAACATGAATCTTTGCTAAGTGTTCAATCTCATCAGGTTTTCTTTCTAACAAAAAAAGCATGTGAATTTGATGGCAGCCAACTCTCAACCATTTGCTAATAACTCTTCACTTTTCAGGGCACTCTAAAATGACTGGGAGCTGACGGTTCAATGGAACCAAGGGAATAAATCTAAAAACTTGCATACTTTACAAAGTGCTCAGCAATAATGGGATGAATCATGCAAAACCAACAGCGTTTAAAAGATAGAGCTGATCATTAAGGAAAGATCATTAACTTTGAGGAAAGGCATTGCTGTTTGTTACCGTCTTAAATGGTAACAAAATGAAATATAATAGAAGACCACAAAAGGCAGTTTTAAAAGATTAGATGTTAATCTTTACGTGCCCCAGTTTCTAACACAGGTCTCAGTCTTTCGCCTCATTGGCCATGATTCCCCATCACTTTGCGCCCTTACTGAATTGCACCTCCTGCCTGCTTGCTGACCTGTGTCTTCCCCTTTCTCTCTGTTCCTCCTTACCCCATTTCTCTCCCAGTCCTCCCACTGCGTGTCCTCCCCTCTTCCTTCTGATGTCTCAGTGGAGTTCTTGACTTTCTTCTCTCCTCTCCAGTTTGATCTGTGAAGTAACCCTAGAAGTGTGCGACACAGACCTGCTCTTTCAGGAGGCAGTTGGGGGGTTCAGGGCGGGACGTGGGGAGTCGGATTTTTTTGGCACGGGAGACAGCTGTTAATCAAATAGTCAAGGATGAGGTGTTTCTTTCTTCCCACCTTGAGTGGATCTCCCTCTCCTCTGTAGCCGCACAAAAGGGTTGAAAAGGCAGCTCTGCATGCCTGCACCTGGACAGAAGGAGAGGGAGTGTCCAGTGCACACTTTTAAAGTGATTAAGAGTTAAGAGTTAAGAGTTTTAGGTGAGCTTTGTTTTTCTTTGTTTCTTCTTCTCAACAGTTCCCCTTGTTCCTCTGCTAACCTCCTGCTCAACCGACACAGAACAGCTCCAAACCCCACAAGCGTTGGCCACTACCATCCATCTTTTCTTGCCTCCCTGTCTCTTTGTCTTGGTCAGACCTTCCCCTGTGCTCTTAATGAAGATAGCAGGGTCCAGGTTAGCCAGTGTGTTGTTATTGCAGGAACATTCCTCTCTAGTTATCTAGGGCCTCTCGACTTCCCTTCTCTATCTGCAGTATAGGTTTACCTGCTCTCCTACAGTACCTTCTCACATGTGATGGAGCCTCCTTTTAACTCTTTCACTGTCTGACAGGATAGGGTTGTGCATTTTTGTTGTGAGGATACAAGCATTTCACCACAGGAATAATCAGAACATTTCATGGATGATTGTTTTTGAATGTTATATTTATGAGTGGATGCTGGGATGTGTGTGCAGCATTTCTGTTGTATATACAGTTTTTTTTTTTCCCCAGGTGTCACATATGTTCCCATTGTCATCAGTGCTTAGTGAGTGATGGTGCGTTGCTTTGAACTGGCCTCAGATGTGAACCTGCTGGCAACAGCTGGCATATAGTACTGCATTTAACAGTAACGCAGACACACTGTGCCATAACTTTGGATTAGAGGCTGTGGCAAGACAGGCCTGTCACTGCACACCCATTCTACTAACTAATGGATGAGTCCACAGGACCCATTCCCTGGAGTGATGGATGGGTCCATTGTGCAGCGTAGGGGACGCTGCTGCTGTTCTTGGTGTGCATCCTGGGGCGTGTGTGTGATAGTGAAACCTGGGGGTAATTTCATTTCTCTGCGCAAAGCCAGACGGCTTAATGTCCGTGGGACCTCTGCGCTGAACCGGCCAAAATGAGATATTTGAAACAAAGTGCTGTGAAATGCTTGGTGGTAATGCTTTCGATGTCTGGGTTTGCTTTTAGCCTTGGGGAGAGAGAACTGTGCTCCAAGCTGGTCAACCAGTTGCTTTTTCAATAGGCTGCTTTTAGTCATGCTAGCAGCGTGGCTCTATGGATGGCAGTGTTGTTCTATCAGTCTGTTGGTTGCTCGATCCACCAGCGTGATCTAAACTAAAGTATGATCCATCTAACTATTGCTATGGAATTTTGTAGAGAGATGAACAAACATTCAGAGGAGGAATCTCAGTAACATCCCTGAGTCTCTGTACAAGTTTTGATTAATCCTGTGAAATATTTCTACATCTACCAATCATCACAAAATTTTGTCTTGACATTTATGTTTGGCAGACAGTAAATCCTGATAATGTTGTTGACCTCCTTTTTTTTGTAGTAGAGATCACTGTTTTGACTTTAAGTATTATATCTCAACCATTATTGGATGGATTGTCATGAAATTTGACACCGACAGCAGTTTTTAATAACTTTGTAAACTTTTCACACAGGGATATCATCATTTAAATTTGTCCAATACCTACAATATAATATGAACATTACACTACATTCCCATGACCCACAGCTGCACTGTGTGCTTAGTGTTAATTAGTAAATGTCAGCATGCCAATACAGTAAACATCGTAAACATCATACCTGTTATGTTAAAATACTGTAAGTATTTTAACATTGTCAGTGTGAACATGTTAGTATGCTGATGCCAGTATTCAAATCATAATAGCCTCACTGTGTCACAGGCATCACTTCAGACTCTTTCTATTGTTTTAAATCACAGTGGTACATCATTTTAACTATGTATTGTTCCAATTAATGAAATGCATTTTTGACTGCAGTCTGTTTTTTGTATCTTCCATCTTCTAAGTCCTGATGTATTTTAGATTTTACCTATTGTCAACATATCTGATGAAAAAACAAAACCAACAGCGAACTGAGCTCCATTGTTATCCAAAAACTATTGAAAACACACAGCTGGTTGACATGTTCCTTCATTATGATGAACACGGCCACTGTAGTTTATTTTGAGTCGGTCCCACACACACTGTGCTGCTACCATAAATACTCACCAGTGCACCAAAGCTGCAGCTGTAAATAGTCCCCAGCAAATGTTTTATTTACCCTTGTTTGTCTAATGTGTTAGAAAAAAAGTGTACTGCACAGCTGTTTAGGAAATTGGTTTTCCTTTGTATAAAAATGAAAAGTATATATTGTGACCCATTTTTAGAGAGTTACATCTTCAGTAGGAGCCAGTGGGCCTGAGGCTGAGAGCCACAAACAAGCTGGAAAAGTACAAGAAGAAGAACTGTTGTATTTGTTGAGAATAAGAAAAATATACCCTTTTAGCATTTTACTTCACAGTCACATTGTATTAGCTGCATTACCCCTCACGTGTTGATACCTGTTGATTGTTCTTGTAGCTTGTAACACCTGTCGTGATCATCACTGTATATCGTGCGTTTTCTGGTGTTTATGTATTGTGTACTGGAAGAAGGTTGTTGCAGGAGTGTTTACATCAAACACCTATGACGCACACTGTATTCATCAGCTGCAGGTTTTTGTCTGACAGGCAGGCAGCCCTGGCCAGGTGGCAGCCTGAAACCCCTGTAAAAAGAGACAGCTCTGCTCACTGGCTAATTTCACTTCGATCTCGCTTTCATTCATCTTTCCATTCTGTCAAACACTTCTTATATAGCCCCGCAGTACTGAGCGGTCTCACTTTCCATCTCCTCACTGTCTCATTCTCTCGCGTTACATAAGAGAGAGAAAAAATTAGTCTATTTATTACCCTACAGGCAAGAAAATGTCTCAAACTATAATCCTGTGAAATAGATTTGTCCTGTCTTTTTCATTGAGGCAGTAGTGGGAGCCAAAAAGAGGGCTCTGAGTGCCGTGTGATGAGTGATGGGCTTTGCATGCAAATAGCTACACTGATACTGGAATGTGGGTTATTTCACATAAATGTCATATCGACGCCACCCTTTGGTTGATTGACAGGGGCTCGTTGTAGCCAGATGAACTCATACAGAACTGCTTTAATGCTCATTAAAACATTGTGTGCGTGCTTGGTATTAATCCCATTTTAAAAAGTGCTGTATTGAGAAAGTATTGGACTGTGAAAGTTGCAATTCGTTGATTGTTCAGGTGTCCTCTTGGAATCGTTGGTGTTTCCTGCGGTGTCATTCACAGAGATTTCTCACTGTTTGGTCTCCAGTACATCCGCAACATGCCAGCATTCAGCCACAGAAGGAGGGCTTAATGTTACAGCCAAATATGTGGCCATACCATTTTAAATCTGTGCTCCAGCATCACTGCTCCAGCATCCTGCGTGCACACACACACACACACACACACACACACACACACACACACACACACACACACACACACACACACACACAC
>JBAJHX010000076.1:19450631-19471257 GCA_037176925.1 Amniataba percoides | reverse complement strand
ACACACACACACACACACACACACACACACACACACACACACACACACACACACACACACACACAAACACACACATAAAGGCTAAATGGCAGATTGTGCTTTCCAAGTTCAGTGGGTCACAATCGACACCCCGTGATCCAGCAGGGGCCCCAGTGGCCAGTGTTTATCAGTCCATTTCAGATGAGTTATATTTAGGGCAGCCTGGGCCAGACGCCATTCTCCCTGCTGATTCACAGGGCTGCTGGGAGCGCTGCTCTACCTTATCCGGTTTCCACAGTCAACCCAGTGTAATTTGTCAGGATATGGCTCGCGGAGCTATAAAACTCTGTGTGTGTGTGTGTGTGTGTGTGTGTGTGTGTGTGTGTGTGTGTGTGTGTGTATATATGTGTGTGTGTGTGCGTGCGTGTACACGTTTCACATTAAGTTCTGTCAGTAATAGCTCCTGATTTCCTCCCGCTCTTTTTTCTCTCCCTCTCAATCCCAGACACACCCAGGTGTATGCATGGCCACACACACACAGACAAACACCCCTCCCTCTCACACACATGGCCTACGAGTCAGATAAGAGCACCATTTATTCTGCAATACATTGAGCTATTGTGTGATTCTCCAAGGCAGCAAGCAGCGATTTCTCTTAAAGCTGTAGTAAATCATCTCTGACAAAGAGAGACGGCGAAAGACAGGGATTTACACATCCATACGTCCCTGTTGTGGACAGTGGAAAGGGTGGAGCCCCTTTGTCTAACACAGCAGTGATGGATCAACATTTTTTCCTCTCCGACACTGTGCCTGCTGGTATCTCTGACGCAGGAAACCGACACATTTTCTCTTCTGGAAATACATGTTCTGTCATTGTTTTTGTCTCTTGCCCCAGTCGCTCTTTCTCTCTACGCTTCTCTGTCTGACATGCATAGACACACACACACACGCAGACACACAATTTCCCAGGGATACAGCACGTCCCGCTGTCTTAAAAAGAGTCTATTTCATCTTATCAGCAGTAACAGACAGACATAGGCACTACGGGCAGGAGACTGGACAGAGAGCAAGTTGATAAAAAATAGCGGCACCATAAAAGAAAAAAGGAGGAGACGTTGTAGGCATGATACATGGTGAATGAGCAAACGAGCCATTTTTCAACAACTTGCACAAACCGTGTATTTTATCATGCATGTTTAACCTGTACTTCCCTGTCTTTTACAAATATATTTTACTGTTAATCTATACGTCCACTGACTGACTCAGAATATTGACAGCCTGCCTTGTATGCACAGACACTAAGCATCATTACCAAGATGTTCCAGGATGGATTTTCCTGAATCAGGTCATTCGTGTTTTGATTTTTCTCACATAACATTTACATGGCATGCGCAAACTGCAGGAGGAAAACACCCTCATTTGCATGATGGAAGTCCTTTACACAGTGTCCGGTCGAAATTTAGAAATTCCAGTAAGCTGATGACTTCCTCTCTCAGCCCACTGAGCAAACATTCCCGTCTACCTCCTGTCCTCGATTTCTCGCACACCTCCTCTTCTTCTTCTCGTCCATGCCCCCCCCTCCCCCTCCGGCCCTGCTCTTGTGCTCGCCGTGCCTGCACAAAGACTCAGATAGATCAAATATTTGACCAACTTGTGGCTCACAGCTGAAGCCCAACTTCAAAGATTAAATGTGAGGTTTTCACGTCATACGTGAATCAGTGTGCATAAGAAGAATGAATCAGATTGAATGTGCGTTTTGTTCTTCCCGTTCATCTGCCTGTGTGTACCTGGCGCTGTCATGAAGCGGACCTGTGGAAAAGTGCTAGCCAGTGATGAAGGGTGTATTGATTGGTGGACCAGGCGCCTGGCGTATCGACTTGGCAGGGGGGTGATCCTTCAAGGCCTTCCTATTGGCACACTGAGTTAATCTGCTCAGCCTGATCAATACCGGCTAACTGAAACTATCATTGCACAGCATCCCACGTCAGTGCTCTGTTTGTTTGGCTTTTATTGGTTTTATGTGTGTTTGTTTGTGTGTTTATGGAGGTTGAAGGGATGATTTGTATCCGTGTGACAGCGAAAGCGAAACCCAGAGCATGCCCCTTTTGTGCCTGCAGACGGGGGTGGGTTTTTTTTCGTGGAAGTGTTATATGTTCGCTCAGTGAGTCATGGGTAGTAAAGTCAGAGCGCAGCACCGTGAGGTCATATAAACAGTATAGCATGCCATTATAAATCTGCAGCTTGATTTCCAGCCTGCCTCGGGCAAAGTATGGCAACTTGGCAATGTGTTCACCATTGAGAGGACCGGCTGAGTGGCTGGATTTAGTGCTGCTGACAGTGTATTCTTGCTAGAAATTGTGGTTTTCCTGCAACTAAAATGGGAGGGAATAAAAACTCTGCGCTCCGCTTCTTCAACTCCATCCCGTCTGTTTTTTGCCTTTCTGCTTGTGCCATTTTCTGTACCCCTTCCTGTTTATCGTGGGTGCAGAACATTGGCCTCTGCGTACGTCCATTTACTTACCTGCTTTATCGCTCTGTGTGCTTGTTTCTCTGCCCTGTTTGTCCCTCTGCAGACCGAACATGGAGGAAACTGGTCAGGTCAGCGAGTCTGGCTCTTCCACGGTTAAACATGCCCTTAACCCGGACAAAGCCTTCATGCAAGTCCACTATCTCAAGGTGAGACAGATGTGGGAAAGACGGGAAGGAAAACAGGAAAAATAGATGGAGATAATAAATGAGAAAGGAAGGAAGGAAGAAGGAAACAAAGGGGCTGTAAAGCAACAAATCAAACTATTTGTAGTAGATGTGTCCGGGACAGCACTTGTAATGACTACAGCTGTTGCTGCAGCTTTTCCCTGTGTCACCTCTGATGGATCATATTTTGTCATCTACATTTGTCTTGTGCTTTGTCCAGGGTTACTTCCTCCTCAGGTTCTTGGCCAGTCAAGTGGGAGAGCAGAAATTCATCGACTTCTTCAGATTATTTGTGAAGAAGTACCACGGCCAGCTAATCTTGTCTCAGGTGAGGCTGAAGCATAGGAAACTAATTTTTACTTGGAAAGTACTTTACTTGAGAATCTCGCTGTTGACCTGCAGCTACCCGAGAGGCCATTAATAAAATCTCATCTGAAATTTGAACTTTTTTTTTTTTTCTAATACGACCTTTCTCAAAAGCATGGCGTTATTTCCATGAATTAATTGTAAGCCCAATTTCGCAGTGTGTGTGTTATAATAGCTGAAAAAGCACTGTTTCAGATTGATGGCCATGTATCAGCTCAGCCACATACAGTATGTTTATTCTGCTGGGGCCATGAAGCTGAGTGATCACACCTGGACGTCTGTGGTGTGTGTGCACGCGTGTGTCTGTTTCCGTGATATGTGATGTGTTCCACCTGGCTCCTGTTCCTTCAGTGGCAGACTAAGTCTTCCCTCTAAATAATGGATGTAACACAAACACTATTTGACCTTGCACTCCTGACTTAAGCTCAGGTATGCCTTTCTCCTTCTTTTTTTTCATCCTCCCACACCTCAGTTAATGCCGCCCATTTCTGTCTTTTTTTTTTTTTTTTTGTTCTCTTTGGACAGGATTTCCTGCGAATGCTGCTGATTACCTTTCCCGACATGGAGAGGTATGTAAGTGGTTATGAACAATGCTTTCAGTGTTAGTCATGAATAATGAAAAAATATGACTGGATGCATTAAAACCACTTTGGTTTTTTCTCAAGCATTGGTAGCCTGGTTTCCCTCTCTAGACAAATTAAAGATATGTTATTCATCAGTTTTCCCCTCAACAGATGTGACTTGTTAGTAGATTTACTGTCAAACACAGTGTGTGTTGATTTGGCCTCTGTGCTTTGACTAACTTGGTCCTGCTGTGGAAACATGACCAACGAAAGTTTCCAACACCAATCCTGTTAAGAGAGCAGTCTCATCCGCTCTCATATTAATTGAAGTGTAAAAGGATAACTGCTCCTCCTGCTCTCCTCCTCTCTAATTTTCTCTCTCCCTCTCTGCACTCGCTTAATCATTCAGTTCTCTATTTCTCCTGATTGCCTCATTAACCTCTTCTTCTGCCTGTCTCTCTGTCCCTCTCTTTCTCCCCTGTCTGTCTTTCACTTTGTTTCTCCCAGCCTTCAACTCTCCCTTTCGCATTTTCCTCTGCACCATTTTGTCCGCCCTGAATGTTATCTTTTTGCCTTTTTTGTTTTGTTTTGTTTTGTTTTTTTATTTTTTTGCCATGACTAGCAGAGATTGATTGAATTAAACAGGGAGCTGGGACAGTCAATATTTAGATCTGATGCCTCTTTCAGTAAACAGCCCACTAGAAGAGTAAGGTTTAGGATGAGAATGGACGTTGAGGGTCACGGCCTGCTCTGCGTGCAGGGTTGCAGGATCATGTATCCTGCCCATTTCCATGAATACATGGGGAACACAATATTCATAAGCCTAAAGCTTAAAAATGATTAACACGCATCGAAAAAAATCAATGCAGTTATTGATTTGTGTTAACAAGAAACCACTGTTTTCCAGGCATTACTGTTACTCTTTCTTAAAAGACAGCATGAGCTCATCCATCACCAGTAAGGTGAAAAAACTGAAATAAAGTTACAAAGCTCAACATGAAAAAACTGGTAGATACACGTCTTGCCAGCTCTCGTGAGACATGAAGCTTACCTCTATCTCATGCCATTATGAAACAGTATCTGACAGGTCATGTGGTGTATTAACTGTATTAACCTTTTCTTTGCCAAACAAGAAAGCTATGCTCAGATAATACCATGTAATCCCACCTTATGATGCCTCACAGTTGGTGTGGCAGATGTTTTAGTCTTTATATACTATGCTATACAGACTCTATAGTTCAGCGACACGTGATGCCAAGAACCAAAAAAAAATTCCTTGTGCTGAAGTCACTGATGACGTTTTTTTAATGTCCACTTTCTGGCCAAATTGCTGCTTTATGGGGAGTATTACCTCTTCTAGCACGCTGTAGAGTATAAAAAGATTTTTATGAGCTTCAATTTTGTGAAGGCCCACTCTCCATCTGCCAAAGTTGCAATAGGAAATCTCCATTAGGAAATGACGCAGTGGGACTCAGACTTTACTAGAGTGGAGAAGCCTTGACCTCGCTACAAAATGCCAGTCCCTCTGAAGCATTTTTAACCACTCTAGCAGCAGTCTATCTCGATGTTGGTCAGCCTTTCTTTTGCTCCGCCAATTCAAAACAGACATTCCCCTTCCACCCGTTGATTTGCGAACGTTAGCGCGCTCAAAGCACTGAGAGACGAATGAAGTGATGCGAGCCGAGCCAAGTCTGACAATGCAGAGCTGAGCTTGTCAAGCTGAGTCTGAGATGTCCTTTAACGGCAGCCTCACACAGATTAAAAATCACACTCATGGAAAACTGTAAAATAAAAAAAAAAGATAAATCACATGTTCATGATTTGTTGTTGGGACATGATATACAATACAATACAACATTTGTAAGCTATTTAAAGGCAATGTTAAGAGTGTGGTAAAAGAGAAAGAGATGCAAAGGTGTGTTCGTTCAAGATCCCCTTATCTACACATTCTGATTGGACCAAGTTCCTTTAAAGACATTTTTGGCAAATGAGGGAAATCACTAATTGAGCTTCAGTCAGAGGAGCGTGACTGAGAGAAAATGGGTATACAAAAATGTGAATTGCAACTTTTCATTGCAAAATAACCCCTTTAATGGGCTGAGCATCAGAGATTAATATACAGTAATAGCTCCAGACTAGCCAAGTGTGGAATTTTCCTTTAAGCGCAAGCAGGCAGGATTGACGATGGCGGGATATGCTGTGCAGTTACTCTTCGCCTTGATGTGTACTTTGTATACTTTACAGATTGCACACACACACACTGCGGGCCGCTTGTGGAATGTTTGTTTACGTGTGTGTGTTTGTCCTTACAAGCCGGTTCTGTCGCTGTGTGTTATCTGACTGTTTTTCATATGCAAACCCTCCACTTGAGCCCCTTTTCAGCTGCGCTACATACTTTGCCTGCTGCACATGCATACATACTGCATAAATCCAATTCATTGTCTGTACATGCCTGTTTGCTTGAAAGTGGGTGTGCCCCTCTTTTTGTTTAAGGTGTTGGCCTAAACCTCTGCCATCACCCTAACAATATTTTCCCAGGGCCATGTTTTCATAGGGTGTCTTGGGCAATAACAGTCATTGCTATAATAATAGGAATAATACTAACACTTGTGCCATTGTGTTTCAGAGAAGGCCTCACCCTCACTGCTATTTATGCTGACTGGCTTGATCGACCGGGAATTCCAAAGGTATGAAGAGCCTTACTCTATTTATTTATTTATTTATTTATTTAACTTTCTCTTTTATTTTTTATTCATCTGATTTAATATATACAATGTGTTTTTATGAATAGTGGCCAGCGGTGTTGCATCTTGTTGCATGTGCAGGGAACTTTTTGTTTTTAGGAGGAGTGTGCTCCAAGCATTTGCTCTTAGATGACAGCAGCGGCGTGGCATTTGTCTCACTGTCGAACAGCTGTAAATAGCGGTGTAATGACGCTCTCATAATGAAAATTATGTCTCATATTAGAAGTAAATAGCTGTAAGTATATAAATCCTACAGCTTAAATGATGTGTGACTTTTAGCCAGTAGGCATTTTGAAACTGCCACACAGAGATTGCGCTTCCTGATAACCGCATAAAGCTCCCAACACATTTGTTGTCTGACTTAAAGAAAGTTTGTCAGTTCGTTTTCCCAAAATATATCAAGATGATAAGGCATCACTGGCTGGTAGTCCAGGAACGAGCCAATTATGCAGTTAATTTTATTGTATTGTTATTAAATCATCACCATCACCTCTGTTATCAGACTGTTACTGTATCTCACCAAGGTGAGCCGCTCTGCCTCTGTCCTCTAATCGAGAAAGACCCACAGTCATAGACACTAGGATTGCAAAGCTACACACACATAGACAGACACACACACACAATCAATCCACTTTAACAGCTTCTTCAATTCTCCCATCTCCATGGTAACTGATCTTAATTACCAGTGTGTGTGTGTGTGTGTGTGCGTGTGTGCATCTGTGTGTGTGCATGCGCTTTTGTGTGTCTGTGCTTGTGTTGCTGTCTGGGAACCTGCGCCTTCTAGATTATGTGATGATGTAACTGGAGCCTTTCGGGGGCCTCTGAGGGTGGGAAGGACAGCGTGGAGGGACTGCTGGTTTCTCACACCTGATTGGGTGATGGCTAGAGTGTTCTTGCAGAGGTCTTTTTTTTTTTTATTTACGGTTTGATGTGCCAGTCACCGGCTAATAAGATCAGCCAGATCGATTGAAACCTTTTACAAATGCAAGCGCTTGTGTACTGTGTACAGGAGGCACAAACACATTTTAAGTCTCACTCTTTCTCTCTGCCACTCTCTCTCTCCTCTGTCTCTGCCTCCTGTCCATCGCTCGACAATGTGCTTGAATTGGAGAAAGGCAGGAAATGGTTTGGCCTAATAATAAACAATGACATTCACCGATCCCGGAGTAAGAGATGTGGAATGGGAAGGCCAGCGCTGGCCTATTTTAGACCTCAGAGTTTAGATGAGTAAGCACTCCCTTTGGGATGATGGATCTAGGCTTAGATTTTTCTTTGTTTAAATAAAGACTACCCTTGATTCACCAGAGCCTTCAGCCTGATACCGCCTCCTAACTCCCACAACTTACGTTAACACTTTCTGTTTGTCTTTTTCTGCTTGGCTTATCAATAGATGCCCTTTTTGTGATTAATTATCACAGACTGATATAACACAGTTATTCAAACTGCTTTGACGTGGTGTTTAAGCGCTGTAACGTTAACTGTTCTTCCAGGCAGAAATTGGATTTAGCTTGAAGTAGTAAGCCTGGGCAGCTTAAAAGAAAACTAAATTGGATGATATGACAAAGAAAAGGGTGCCAATTACTGAAACTCAAACTTTTTTTGTTGAAAATTAGGACTGGCTGTCAGACCTCAATACTTTTAGAATATATGACTCAGCTGTTTTTGGAGTATTCAAACGAACACTGCAAATTCATCCCTCGCCAAATTCTTATTCTTATTTACTCATTTTTCATCAGATGGTTTGATTAAAATCTTAAGAGGGTACACTTTTATGTAGGAAATTTTTATCTTCAGCTGTTTGTGTTAAAGCAGCAACAAACACTGCTGAGTGTGATATGATTGACTTTTTTACTACATTTAAAACATTTTCAATATAGACACTTTAAAAAAAAAACATGTAATCAAAAATAAAAAAAATAAAAGACACCTCACAAACAGTTATTTTGAGCTGAGTGAAGGATCTGATTTATTTGCTTCTTATGCTTGTTCATCAGTGAGAGGTTTAACTTCTGAACCTTTACACACAGTCCAGTATTGATCCCACCAGAGAGACACTGGTAGCATGAGGAGAGAGTCTGAGGCAGACAAAAGCCTCGCTATTCAGGGAATGGTAGCGAGGATCTGGGCTGCAAAAGAGCTATGTGTGGTATCCTGTTACACAATGCCAATTTACTGCTTCAACACTCACTATATTCTATACAGCCCACTCCAACACCTCCCTCTCTCTGTACCTCTCGGTGTCTGCCTTCCACACACACCTTCGTGCTATTTCTGCTGGAGTACCTGTATAATACACAAAGAGAAGTACTCAGGCGTGCGGTTATAGTATTGAACTTTGTGTGTGGCTATGGTAACGCCATAAAAAGCTGACTCGCTCCATGTGTGTGCGCCAGTATGCGTCCTCGATTTGCATGAACGTGACGTTTCGCCGCCGTGTCTCTCTTGTTTGCGTGAGTGAGTAGTGTGACATTACAAACACCTTGCTTCATGCACTCCTGTCTGTGTCATTATTTTCACCACTGCACACACATACATAAACACACACACCACCACAACACACACACATCCCTCGCCGTCATCTCTCTGATATGTGATTCACATCACTCGAGCAGTGGCTCTGCTGAAAGCCTTAATAAGGTTAGAGAGTAAGTGCTGTGTGTTTGTGCCTACTAGCTGCTCTCTGTGCGTAGGTGTGTGTTTGCATGCATGGCTCTGCGTGTGTGTGAGTGTGTGCAGTGATGGAAGAGTGGATGTGTGGAGGACTGAGGTGGCTGTCTGTCCTGTAGTTGCTGGTTATTGAGGGTTTTTTTTTTCTTCCTCCTCCTCTTCCTCCTCCTCCTCCTCCTCTTCTTTTCTCTCTTCTCCTCCACTCTTTCTCTCATCCTCCGGAGTCAATTCGCGAGTTTCCGTCAGAGGAACAAGTGATCGCGCTTCCACCTCCTCCCTCTCCTCCCACCTCTCCTCTCTCCCTCCCCTTCCTGCTTTGCTCTCTCTCTCTCTCTCCCTCTCTCTCTCTCACTCTGCCTCTGCAAAGCATTCCACTCTGTCCCGATCACTTGCCCCCGGCTCACTGCTTCCCCTTCTTCTCTGTCGTTCAGTGGCTGTATGAAAGGAGCGCCGTGTGGTCACAGGCGAGGCTGGTGGAAGAAGTCAAAGCAGAGGTAAGCCACTCTCACTCTCTCTCTCTCCCTCTCTCCTCCTCTCCTTTCTTTTCCCGTCTCTTCTTCTTCTTCTCCTCGTCTTCAGGGAGTGGCAGACTGACTCAGGGCTTGGGGCAGCTCACAGATTTGAAATATTGCACCTTAGACTGCTTGATCTGATAGTCATCTTATTCTCCTCACTCTCCCTTTTCCTTCACTCAGTCGCTCTGCCACTGCTCCTCTCTCCTCCGTCTCATTTACACGCTCAGTTTCACAATGTTTGATACCATCTCTTATCTCTACCTCTCCAGCGCTCAGTCTACCTCTCTTTTGCTCATTTGCTCCCTGTTTTGGTCTCTCCCTCCATCTGTCTCCCAAGTGAAGTGGCACACAGCGCTGTACATCTGTTGCGTGTCATTCTCTGCCGCCTATCAGATTTCCCATAAAGCTCCTGTGTTGTTCTTAATTACTTTGCCTGCATTTTCCAATTCTCCTGTGTATGTGTCTGTTCGAAACAAATCTGAGTCAAACCCAAAGAGAGTACATGTCAAAAATGTTATAAAATGCAAAGATGAATTGAGTGAGTTTGCATCTAAGAAATTACTCGTCCACTTTATTTGCTGTTAAACCTCACTACTTTTCTTTTTTTTATCGTTTTTTCTTCCAAACTGTACTTAGACAGTGCATTTATCCTGTGACTTAAACTGAAGCGTAGGAGAGGAGATAGAGTTTGGCCTTGATAGTGATTGGCTGTTTAATGGAGATCTATGGTGTAGGGAGTAACTGCGCTCCGGGCTCTGTCACAGCAACATACTTTCACTATTACTCTTTTGTCTCAGCCCGGCAGTTTGCATTGGTTATATATGGAGCACGAGTGAGCGCTGAAAGGTTGGAATTAATGTGCGCGTGTCAGAGTCAGGGAAAGAAAGAGAGTGAGAGAGAGAAGGAGCTATAGACTGTTTTACATTTTTGTGTGTGTGTGTGTGTGTGTGTCTTCTTTGCGCTCGTGCTTGCGTGCTAGCCGCTCACCGAGAGAGTGTATATGTATATTCCTGTGTTCCTGTGTGCACTTGAGAGATGGAAAGTGCGCCTTAAGTCTGTTTATATTTACTTTCTGTCTTTCTCTCACACCCTTTCCTTGCTCCTCTCTCCTTCTCTCTGACTTCGTTACACCTCTCTGATTACTTCTCTGCTATCCCCCCCTCTCCCTTCCTCTTTTCTCCTTCACACCGTCTCATCCCCGCTCATTTAAAACCTGCCAATTTGTTGTCTCCCTCTGCCTCTAACCCTCTCTTCTTTTTCCCGCCTTCACCCCCTCACTCACCCATCCTCCCTCCTGCAGGTTGTAAAATGGATTCTCCTCAGTCGGAGTCATCAGGGGAAGGGCAGAAAGCGGAAGAGAATAGAGCCGCAGGTGAACTACAAAGAGGTAGGAGGCACTCTGCTGTATTAAGACCTCTATCTACCTTCCCTCTGCTCTAATTCAAACTCTTGGATGTGTCCTTCTCTCTTTTCTTACCGTCTGTCTGGGTCATACGTTGTCTAAAAAACACAAAAAAAAACCAACCTTTGCCTCACTAGCTGTGATTCTTGACTTGTGCAGTAGTTCTGTTTGTCCGACAACGCAATTATCCCCAATTCTGTTTATGTGTTGTGTCTGCAAGGAAAGCCTACCCTGTACTTTTTTTAAGTCTGTGTTTACGTTGTGTCCACCGCCCACGTATTTAACCTTTTAAGAGCTTGTATACATCACATACCCGCCACTGTTTCTGCCTGTGCGATCACGGCAAATGAGCATGTGTGTGGGATGGTGTCTGTGTTTGGCTGGAAGGGGGTGGGAGCCATTTAAGCCTCGACCTTCCGGGTTCGGATCTGGCCTTGAACCTCAGTTGCATCCCCCTTTCACATCCCAGACTTCCCGTCAATTTGTGCTATTTACAACCAAATAAAATCCGGGAAAATGCCATTTTAAAAAAAAAATTTTAAAACTTTTTTTTTTTTCCTCCATGCGTCTAGTGCTAATTAGGGCTCTCTAGGGATGGCTAATCCCCTCCACCCACTAATTGACACACGCACTTGCACACACGCCTGTATCATTAATGAACGCACACTGATCTATAAGCCACAGAGAGCCAGAAGTCATTAGAGAGACCGGAGCAGCTTTTAAATTCACATTCAATATGCTCTGATATTGCAGACTGTATGAAGCATCTGAAAAGCCTCTCGTTTTTCTTTCTTTTGTTTAATATGAATGTCCTTGGTTGTCTCTGAATAAAATTTTGAATGGAAAAATTACACCAGTTCATTGCCAATAATATTATGCACATTGACAACTTTTTAGGGCTTTGAATTTCCCTTTAACTCTTCGGATGTCGGCTTTTAGCAAATGTAACCTAAACAAATTATACAAGCTGTAACTGAAAAGTATTTCAGGAAAAAAAAAACTCACGTTGGGACATGATTTTACTGGATTCGATTACCTCCGATTTCTGTGTTGTAATTTGGAGCACACAGTGAATGAAATGCCTGTAGAGTCCGCAGCCAGTGTATCCCCCCTCACCACCTTTCAACCACCCTTCAACCACCTGATACCTACCGTCTGGCATATTTACAACGTACACACACATACACACAAATACACTTACTTCTAAGGGGGCAGTGAAAAGGGCCTCTTCCTGTGGGGGGGCAGAGAGTGCTGAAATCAGCCTCATGAAAGAATAGCCAATTACTGTCCACTTGGCCATACACAATAGTGAGAAAGAGGAGGGAGGGACGAATGGACGGACGGATGGAGTGAGGGTGGGTGTGTGGGTGGGGGGGGCGTGTGTAGGGGCGGGGGTGTGGGAGGTCAGCGTTTGAAGTTACACCATAAAAGCCATCCTGAAAGGAAACACGAAGTGATCCCCTCCCCCCCTTTCCATCCACCTCTCTTCCCTCTCTCCCCCTGTGGCCCGGCCCTCTCCTCTCTCCTCCTCTACGTCTCCCCTCCCCTCTCCCTTTGTTTCTGTGTACAGAGAGTGCCCCATGGATGGACCAGGTGTATTTTATATTACTCCTTCATGCACTTCAAACGCCAAACAGCCCAATTTCGACTCAACCCCCACCCCCTCTTTTCATCTACCCTCTCCTCCTTTTCTCTTCCCCGCGTCTACCAGCCTGTTGCAAAGCTATAAATCACTCAGCAGACCCAATCGGCAAAGGAGGAGAGAAAAAGGGAGGTGGGGGGGTTAATAAAGACGAGACGGGAAGGTAGAAAGGGGAAGAAAAAGTTGGGTATCGGAAATGAAGTTACAGCTGGAGCATGGGGGAAAGAGAGGGAAATATGAAAAAAAAGAGAAAAACTCTGGGCATTATGTATCCCCTGTGGTTATCTTTTAGATCAATTCAGATTGGAACGGAAACATGTATTCAAGCCACAAACTGATACACTTGGGTGGAAATATACAAAGGGAAAGGAAAGAGTGGAGGATCCTTCAGGAAGGAAAATAAATAGGTGATGGACTGACTGTAAGAGAATGAAGAAAAGGTAGGAAATTGAAGTAAAACAGAGAGCAGGAACGGACGAGGCAGGATTTCAGGAGCCGACGATTGAGGCAAGAGTGAGACGAGACAAGTCGAGTCGTGGGTCAGGAGATGATGATTACGAATTCCAGTAAGGTAATGAATCTGTTGCGGGCATTTGAGGAAATGAAGAGCTGAGTGGATGTTTGAGGAGATGAGAGAGGCACACGAGAGATGAAATATTACAGGACTGGTCAGATGATGTAAGAGCGGTTTAGGAAGTCGGTGAGGGAGAAGGCAGGACTTTTAGTGGGCATGAATTAGGCTGAGCCAGGGTTGCATTTAGCGCCAATGACATCATGGATGATTAGGGAAACACACACACACACACACACACACACACACACACACACACACACACACAAACTTAAAGATGCACCCAAGAGAAAGAACCAGACAATCCCCCACAGAGCAGCCCCAGATCTGGTCAGTTTCATAGAGCCAAAGTTTATTACCAACTTCCCCTCGTCCTTGTTTCTGTTACGCTATTGATTCACATCCGTGTCAGTGTGCGCATTTGACTTTTTTTTGCACGCACATGTAAGTTGCGTGCGCGCGTGTGATGGGTCGTGCGCGTGTCCAGTGTGTGTGGAGAGGTCTGTAGAGGGATATTAGTCACGCCCGCATGGTAATGGGCCTCATTTTGCTCTCATTTTCATCTGCGGTCTCTGTAATGAGAGGGTCCGTCTGCCCCTGCTGATCAAGACAGGAAACCCTGTAGGGGAAAAGAGCTGTGAATAGCAGGGAACCTTGGCCAACTTTCCTGGGAACAACAACGCGTTCCTCCTGCTCTTTTAAAGATGCTGTCTGGAAGTTGAAATTGATCCGAGTCTTCTGTTGATCATCTGGACTCCATGGTGAAATGCCTCAGAGATGATCAATAGGTATCACAACGTACATAAGCCGCCCCTAAAGCCTCAGAGTGCAGCTTTGCCGCCAAGTATGTTCAATACTTTCAGGGTTCATGGAACAACTGGCCTGCAGAATGTGCTTAATGGCTCTCAGATGCAGCACGACTGAAATAACATTATTTTAAGTCTTGTGCATTGAGTGGTTTGAATTAAATCCTAGATTTACCTGGTGGTTCCACATTTTTAATACTACCAGGGTAAATAAATTGCCCAAATACTTAAGATAATTGTATTTCTTTTTAACATTTCTGCAGTAGAATACAATCTGGTTGATGTAGCCTGACACGTCCGAGCGCCTTTGGTGCCGATGTGATAAGGTTCTGTATATAGAAAGTGTTTACATAGCTCTTCCCCTGGATAAACAAATCCAGGAAATGGTGTAATCCTGAATTCTTGTCATTCCTGCAAAAATTGTTCTGCGCCGCACTATTTTTAACTTCATAGCGCTCACCTCCCCGAATCTATGGCTGCATGATTATTATGTCCAGCAGTCTAATCAGGGATAATTTGATGCAGAGTGAGATTATAATTACGATTCACCAAAAATACAATTTACATCTTATTGTTCCTTTTTGATATTGTTTGAAACACACCTACTGATTTCAACCTTTGTGGTATTCATTTTACAGGCTAAAACAGAAGCACTTGACGATAAACACTAAATCACTGCACAGATTGTGTGTGCAGAGAGGCACAAGCTCAGAGCATAATGTATCTCAAAATAAGGACATCTTTCTGCGTGCCCCAGTAACTTCACAGATGCAGCAGAATAGGTGGATGGTGAGTCAGCTTCCACCTCACTCTGTCACCTCATTTGCACCTACATGGCAATCTGGACCTTCTTGGTCAACAGTTTGAGTTACTGTGAAAACAAGTACCACCAGGTTTGTTTTTTTTTTTGTTTTTTTTTAATCTGAGAAAATGCCAACAACAACAACAGCAACAGGTTTAGAGGAACAGTCTGTCGTCAACCTGCTCTTCAAGCTGTGCAGTGTCATCTGTTGAAAGAGAAAGGGTTCAATTTACTTCAGATCTGTCATATTGGGAGGCAACTTAACAAAATATCTGGTCATTAAAATGTTGTGTTTTATGACTTCAAGAACAGACAGTTTGAACACTGAGTTATATCTCATGTGTTACACTAAACAACTTTACTCGGGGTCTGTCTCCAAAGTGCTGTGTCAAAAACTACCAGAAAACAATGAAAAACAACTCTCAGTCTCTCTAAGTATTTCTTTGGGCATTTCATGCCTTTGTTATGAGCCACTACTGCTGGCAGATTAAAATTAATTTGGGGAGAAACGGATGGGGAACAACTTGAAACAAGGGTCCCAAGCAGGACTCAAACACATTTAACTCTACTTCCGTTAAATTAAAGGCCTCAGAGTTAAAATAACACTGGAAATTTTGCTCTTATAGCAACGCAAGTATGCCACAAGGACACAGATACCAAGTTCTATTTTAGGAGACAATGTAAACCCACAGAGAAATGAACCGAGCGTGAGTGGTGACTGAAGTCCTTTGTGTTGCGTTTAGGTGCAACGTTGATGGGTCGACTGGGGAGCTGGTAGTGGTAACTGGAACCCCCGTGGGAGGGTTAACAGCAGGGAGGGCATGATCAAAAAGCCTTTTTTGTGGGCGGGGTTTGCAGGTGGGGTAGAGATGTGGAGGACCGGGTTGGGGGAAGATGGGAGAGCATTGTGGAAATTGCTTCAGTCTGTGCTTATTTGTTAAATTACCCAACAGTCTTGTCTGTTTTTCTCTTGCAATCTACGTCTTCCTCTCTTTTTTTGGTTTGTTTAGAGTTTGACCAGTACCCGTGAAATAAAGCATATCCGCTTAGTAATGGTGTTTTTATGGCATCTGTGTTGTTGTTTTCTTCGATAAGACGTCACCGCTTCAAAGTACATACTGCCATATTTGGCGATGCGAGCTCCACCCCTGAGCAGTGCTGACGAGGACACATCACACATCTGGTTTTCCTTTATCTCTGCTCTCTCATCTCCAGCACACCGTCTACTGGTTTATGCTGCCGTCTCCCCTTCCTTCTCCCTCACTCTTGCTCTCTTTCTTACTCGCTCTGTCTCTCTCTTTCTGTCTCTCTCTCTTTCTCCCTCTCTCTGTGATTTATTGGCAATGAATCAGGGATGAGGGAGTATGCCGGAGGAGAGATGGGAACATTCAGGGAAATGGCTGTTTCCGGCCAGACTTCATCACATCAGGATGGGAAATGGTCGGAAGTGTGTGTGCGTGCGTGTTAGTGTGTGTGTTTCTCAATTATCAGACCAACTGGGGATCGGCTAAGAGTCCGCCACTGTGAGCCACAACCCCTTAATTGTCTTTAGATGAAAGCGAAACTTGAGCTTTGCATACACACGGCAACACACACTCACAAGTGCACATCCAACCTATTGCTTCGATGAAATACTTAAATCGAAGCATGACTACCACTGTGAACTTATCTACTCTGTACCTTATCAAATCTTCACCTTATCGTGACGGAGGGTTCGTGTGCTCCCGTCACGCTGAGCTGTCTGAAGTGCTCCTGATTAGAGACTTCCATGGCAGACTGGCCTCAGACGAGAGGTCAGGACAGCGATGCAACGCCTCTGTTCTGTCATCTCCTCCCGGATTATGAGATGTGCGCTCGGGCTGCTTCGGTGGCGTTCGTTCCAATAATTGAGACATCATGTTGCAAAGCTGAAGGCTGGGCTGTTGTTTGCGAGTAATGGACTGCCAGATAAACAGGTGGATTTGCTGCAGCCAGGCACATTTTGTGGAAAATGGCCATGGGGACGGGGGAAATGAGCTTGAGGTGCAGTTCTCAAACCTACGTTTTTAACCCTCAACTGTGATCATGAGCTTTGCATAGTGATGGAAATTATGTGAGACAGGTGGAGATGGATATGGAGGTTACAATGCTCTATTTATTGTGCTGCCCTCACAAACTGAATCTCACCAAATTTGCCACAGCTTCTTAATAAGTATCCAAAAATTAAAGAATGTATGTGAAAACTTAATATAGTTGGAAAGATGACACTGAAAATATAAGACAGTATCATGTACTGTGATGAAGCCACAGAGAATGGATTATTGCATTCCTCTGAGTACACCAGATGAAAGGCCTGAGAAAGGAGAGAGGGTGAGTCCACAACATCTAAAGAGACAACAGAACTGGAGTAAAACAACAGATCAATAAAAGGCATCTCACTGGCTTTGTCATTTTCTGCAGAAGCTCTTGTGAAAAGTGCTGACCGGGAGGAGCAGATTGTGTTGGAATCAAGGGATCAGTGTGGCAAACAAGTGCTGTTTGATTCAGCCGTCTCTCACGCTGACTGCGCATCAATAAGCCGTCGATCCCGCCAATGAAACTTCTCAATCCACTCATATGTCCGTTTGAATAAATGTTTGGGGTCTGTGCCTCTTTGTTTTGGGACAAAGCTGATGTAATAAGCTATAAATCCGCACATAACTTTGACAGAACGTACACACAGCTGCGCGTCCATGTGCTTTATTGCACTGGTGACTGGTAATGCTTCTGCTATATATGACTCTAGAGTATACCCAGTAAAACTCATGCCGTAGCCTAACAGGATATTACTGTATAAACCGACTAAAAGTCAAATCCACATGTCTGTGTGAGTATACATGACAGACAGACCCCTGCGTTTTGGTCTGACTGATGAAACACAAAGCAAAAAATCTTCAAAATAACAAAATCAGGTTGTTTTACACTCAGTTACTCAAGTTTTAATGTTTTCACTTTTGGTAGGGAGCTAAAACAGAAAGTGATGGAAGAAAATTAAAATTTATCAGCAATGCAAGAGTTAGAGATGGGAAGATTTATGTGTACGAGAGGGGAGGAGAGGGGAGAGTGGAGATGGCTCCATTTGTGTTGTGTTAATGAGGGAGAGCAAGACAGAAGGAAAGTGAGAGGGAGAGAGTGCCAGCGTGTATTTGTCTCATTTATCACTCAGCGGCAGTTCTGTTTTCGGGGTCATTTGAAGCTCACGGCCTGTCTCATCTCGTCCGGGGACTCCCTGCAGTCTGCGTGTGTGCGTGTTGTGCGTACGTGTATGTATGTTTTGCACAAGCGGGGCGGGTATACAGTAAAAATGATCACCAGTCGGACTCGCCGATTCTTAGGAACCCTTTCATCGCGGGCGTAGCTGCTCAGAAATACCACTTTGGGCCTCATGACTCTCTGAGGAAGGCACACACACACACGCAATGACGCACACTGCAAGGTGAGGTGGTGAGTTGCGGTGCGGAGTTCTGGGGGTGGCGTGAGGGGTAGTTATAGAGAGCAAGAGTAGCTTCAACAGGCTTTTCACTGAAGTGGTCAAAAAGAACACACACCCTAACACAAAAACACACATACACTCACACAGAGGCGTACACACATACACATGCATTCTGAATCCCAGAAGCATTTGAGTGTTATTAAAGTGCAGCTGTGTTTGTCTTTCCAGCACACATGGAAAACACATCAGGGACAGAGAGAGAGAGAGAGAGAGAGAACACAGCCTGCTGAATATGGCTGCCACAATGCGTACAAAACAAGCACAGCACTTTGTCACTCACACAAATACACATTGTTCATTTTGGAGTCAATTCAAACACAAATTTAGACATTCACTATAATGCGACGCTATAAAAACGCACTGTAGCGTGGAGGTCATGCTGTTAAACCTAGTGACACTTTAGCCACATATTTAGTGTAGAGTCGTGTTCAATATTGGGCTGGGCTGTAAAATGGAGCAGGCTTTTTAGTGGTGGGAAATGAATCAATGCTTTTCACATAAAACCTGATTTAGGCGTCACCTCGTGGCTTTCATAGGTACAGTACGTAATGTGTGTGTGTGTGTGTGTTAGTGTGTGTCTGTGTATGTGTGCATGTACAAATGCGGCATGCTGAGTTCTAAAACATCTGTCTTTCCTGGTAATGACTGGGGAGCCGACAGCGCTCTCAGACAGCCCTGACGCAATTAGCCTTGTCCAAAACACACA
The DNA here is from genome assembly GCA_037176925.1 of Amniataba percoides. Classification (NCBI taxonomy): domain Eukaryota; kingdom Metazoa; phylum Chordata; class Actinopteri; order Centrarchiformes; family Terapontidae; genus Amniataba; species Amniataba percoides. The sequence goes on along the minus strand of JBAJHX010000076.1, from coordinate 19,452,289 downwards.
TTCACAGATACACACACAGACACACATACAGATGCTCATGCACGCAAAACAATGTCAGCTGCATGCTACTATGTAGGCCCATAGACACTTAAGACTATAGAAATCCCTGCACATGAAACCAATAACTGTGTCTAAGATATCTGATGGTGTGTTTGGGGGAGGCCGTCTGGCTTGAGATGCCTTTTTCTCATTTGTTGTGGTCACAATCGTATTTAAGCTATATGATCGTTTTTGTGTAGCAGCATTGTTTCCCCCCCACTGAGCTATGGTACTTTCAGGACCATCCCAAATTCCTCAAGAGCAGAGACAAATCGATGGTCTAACCATTATTTTAATGAAGTGGCTTGTTTCCAAAACCCCAAATGTACAAATAATCCTCCTGGACTGAATCCCTTTTTTCCAAAATATGAGTCTACAAGACATGATATGAAATTTGAAGGCCTGCAAATAATAAAACATGTTTATACAATTATTTAAACTTAAATTTTTGCAATTAATCATTTAGTCCGTAAGAACAAAAAATAGTGAAAAACACCCATCATGAGTTACTAAATCTAAAGGTGGTATCTTCAAAAAATCCAAATATATTCAGTTTGCCAGCAAATAGGAAAAGGGAAAAGCAAGAAATATGTAGCCTGAAAAAAATACTGAAGAATAATAAATGATCAAAATAGCTGTCAAGTTTCCTGTTGATTCTGCCAATGCATTGACTGTTTATTTCAGCTCGAGAAAATGCGTTTGTGACTAAACGTCACAAGCTTATTCTGAGCCTGTCACAAGTATTAAAGTGCTGTAAAACAAAGGCAAACTGACTAGAAGAAAAGCCGTAGTAAAGATGAACATGTTGTATCGCAGTAATGAAGCTGTGTATACTGTCACTCACACTGCCAGGGGATGACAAAGTAGAACTACTGTCTTAATCTCCAAAAGTCTGGAGTAATCCAGTACTAAGACAGTCACACAGACACGTATAAAAGCCGCTGAGCTGTTGCCAACAGCCATACTGCAGGCGACAGCTTCGGCTCCACATTCCCCAGTCTGGGATATCATGTGTTGCTAAGCTGGATGTGGTCTTATCATAGTGAAAAGACAGAGAGACTGACTTCCTGGGATTTTTATTGCAAAGTAAACAACAAGTTTTGAATTTCTTTCCATCTGTTTTTCCCGTTGGAGTCTGTCTGTGATGCTGCCTCTTACTCCATCTCTCTCCTGCCCCTGTGGTGTCTTCTGTCATTCTCTAATATCTACCACTTTTTTCTTAGTGTGTGTGTGTGTGTGTGTGTGTGGCTCTTTGTGGCAATGCACGGCTCCACAGCTGTGTGTGCGCGTCTGTCTGTGCAACAGATATCTGGGCTTAGTTGGTCCCACATACCTCCGTCAGCTCAGACTGCTTAAACCCGGCCAGCCAGGAGTTCACGCAGGAGACAACACTGATACAAAGACCAACAAACAAAGATGTCTGTCTGCGTGTCACACAAACGCAGAAAGACACTCGGAGTCTCTTCCTGAACATGACCTTTTTTTTTTTTTTTTTTTTTTTTTTTTGGTGGTTTTGGGTTGGTTGGCCTCTTTTTGTTTCCTCCCTTTTTCCTTTTGTCCCTTTTTTCCTCCCCCTCTTTGTTTTTTCCTCTGCCTGCCAGGGTCCCCCCCTTTTTCTT
>JBAJHX010000076.1:19416785-19434672 GCA_037176925.1 Amniataba percoides | reverse complement strand
TGTGTGTGTGTGTGTGTGTGTGTGTGTGTGTGTGTGTGTGTGTGTGTGTGTGTGTGTGTGTGTGTGTGTGTTTGTGGACTCAGAATGGGGCCTTTTCCGTGGTTTCACAGCAGCACCATCAAAATGTGTTTGTCAGAGAAGGAATTTGGGAATGTGTTCCTCAAACAAACGAGAGAGTGAATGGGAGGGAAGAGAGAGGGAACGGGTCAGCAAGCGCTTTCTGAGGGACCCAGGACAGCGTCTGCTCTATGTGGGGTGTTTTTTTTTTTTTTTTTAAATACTGTTGACCCTGAAATTCCTCCTGTTTGTATGTGTGTATGTGCGTGTGTGTGCATAATCGCTGTCAACCACCGAGCTATACAACGATCCAGAGCAGTGAGGGGTTTATTGCTCTCACAGTAAATGAAGGGATGGGAGAAATTTATGGTTCAGATAGACGGACAGACAGAAAAGGGAGGAAGAAAGAGAGGGAGAGAGCGGAAGGGAGGACCGGAGTGAAGACAGGTCTCTTTGAAGCTGCTGGTCTTTTCATAACAGTCCTGCTATTACTGACACTAACCTTTGAATAATGAGAGCAGGCAATTAAACAGATCTTGGCTCGACAATTCAACCACAGTAACCCGACTGTTCTTCAAAGCTTTTAAACAACACAGTACAGTAGGATACAGCAGATTTAGTGATACAGAATTTCTAAAAAGTGGAAGATTTTTTTTTTTTGTTTTGTTTTTTCAGAAAGGTGGAGAAAGACCAAGAGACATGTTATGCCCTTTAGACCACTAAACCACAGACACACCTTTTTTTTTTATTTATGAAAGCACCTGAAAATGTGGGTGATAAATTATTCTGTGAATTTTAAAGACATAATTATAACTGACAACCAATCAATAGTCCAGTAATAAATTTATAATCATCCTAAACTGAGAAAAGCAGCAAATCCTCATATTTGAGCAAATTCTCTTGTTAATAATTTGATTGTTGTTGGCCCTTTAAATATATCAAGCTACTCAGTTATCAACGTAATCATAAGCGATAAGTGGCATCTTCCTGGCAACGTGAGTCACCAACTGTCTTTTCATCAGTAGTTACACCTGTCCTGCAGCCTGTTGCATCGACAGTGTGAAATCCGGATGTAACATCAGTTTGAATGTAGAGGTCAAACGAGGCGTCTGCGACCTTGGTCAACGCCGGCTGCGACGAGAGACAGCGCTAAATACTTGTCCCCATCAACCTGAGTGACTTACAGCACTAAATCCTTTTTTAGGCCGTGACGGAGCCACTACAAGACAGGCTTTTATCTTCAGACACAAACACACACACACACACACATACACGCACACACACACACAGACAGCTTTATGCATTTGCACAGGATGTGAAAGGCTTTCTAGACAAGTGCTCGGCATCTGGCTCAGTCCTGATAAATCTCTCTGACACACACACATACACGTGTACACACATGCAGCACGCACATATGTAGCGCCTATCTGTCTGTGCACGCAGATCTTTTGTCATCATCCCGCACCTCCCCACGAGTAAAGGAGGGACGAAACAGAGCAGGGAAGACGCCTTAAAACAAAACAAAACAAAAAAAAACAATAGACAAAGAAGAAAGGAAACGTTTAGAGACGAATATCCTAACTTTCACTGTTGCTTCCCATTGGACTGAACCAAACAAGCCTCTGTAAACATCAATGGATCACGCCGGTCAAGCTGAGCCCGGGTCCAGATCTCTCTCTCTCTCCAATTAAAATGATGGATGAACCAACCTCCTTCGCCGCTTTTTCATATTGCACTGTGGGGAGATGGATTTATGTTTTACCGCTCAGTTTGTGTTCCCCCATCGTCTTTTCTTAAGTAGAACAGTCCTCCCTGTACCCTTTTACACCCTCACACACACACAGAGAGATCACAGTACAGTGGGATTAGACTGAGGCGGGCTGAAAGGGCTTTAACTGAAAACAACATGTCTGTCAAGGCGCACTCCCTGCTCTGTGTTTTTAAACCTAAAAAGCACAACCCTTTAAAGGAAAGGGTGGTCTCTCCCTCTTCTTTTTTTTTTATTCCTCCCTCCCTCTCCTCTTTTTCCCTCCCCACTCACTCCCTCGTTCTTTTCTTCCCCCGGTACATGCCTCTGGAATCCCTCTTGATCCGCTTAATGAGGGGCATATCGCCGGGTTAGCCGAGCGTGGCGAATGGGAGAGGAGGAGAGAGGGGTAACCAAGGAAATAGTGTGAGAGGGAGAGCGAGGATCTACAGGTCCGGTTCTTTCCGTGGCAGACATTGAGGAGAGGAAAGAGAACTAGAAAGAACAAAGAAAGTTTTTTTTTTTTCCTTCCATTTCTGGGTGTTGCAGATTAGCGCTGGACTGGAGCTGCACTTGAAAATGTAGTTAGAGGAGGAAAAGAGGGGGGAAAAAAAGAAATGAGAGAAGGTCTTGTTCTTTCATGTCTGGGCTGTGAGGGTTCCTGGCGTGCTGATTTGTGACTTATGATAAAATCACATTGCCAGGGATTACCACACAGCCCTGACCCAGCCGGCTGCCATGGCAACCTCGGCCTCTCCTATACACACACACGCAGACTCACACACAGTCAGTCGTTCCCCCCCAGAAACTTAAAACTAAAGAAGACATGATTATCTAAGAGTGTGTGATTGTCTTTGAGGAGCTGATGATTTGGAAGTGCAGCAAAGAGAGAGAGGGGAAAAAAAAGATGATGATGATGATGAGGGAGCCAGAGGGTCTCGATGTGGGTGTTTGTAAGAGTGTGTATGTGTGTGTATGTGTGTGTATGTGTGCGTACGTGTCAGTCCGACAGACAGGTTTTGTATCCTCTCTCCAGCCAGGCACAGAGCTTAGCTGATTGGTGAACAGTGATTGATTTCCTCTTTGTTCACAGTGGCTAAGTTCTGCACCTGAGGGGAGCATGACCCAGACAAGCAGACAAAGGAAGACAATGAGCAGGCGCAAAAGAAAAGAGGGAAAAGAAATGTTCTTTAAAGTTTTTTTTTACTTTTTTTTGTACAGTAGCGGCTGTGTAGAGTTCAATTATCTAATGTGTGTTTATACGTTTCACTCACAGCACTCCTTCCCCTTTGTCCTCTACTGTTTTTTTTCTCCACTTGTTTGTCCCGCGTCCTCTTTCACCTTTCCCTTCTTTCTCTTATCTCATTTCACTTCACTCCTCCCTCCTTATCCCGCATTTTCCTTCGACGCCGGCCTCACCTCCTTCCAAACGACTCTCCTCTCTTATGGCCTCGCTCCGACGAGACCCCTCTCGCTCTGAAGAATTAAACACGCAAGTCTCTTCACGAGCTCAAAGCGCCGCGCAACGTTACTAATGAGCGCCGCGCCGCCCTTCTCCTGCTCTGTCTGCTGTTCTCTCCCTCCTCTTTCATCCTCTTTTCTTACTCTCCACTTCCCTCCGTTTCTGTCTCCTTTTAGTTACGTAGTAAGAAAGATAAACCTGCAGTTGATGCCGGTTGCACGCTCAGTAGTTCTAGCGAAGGTGAGAGCCAAGTACCTCAGGAGATATACTGTACTTCCAGTACTAATGAGGCCTGGGGAGACCCAAACGCTGCTTAATGCTGCTGACAGATATTTCATCAATCCGGGAGCAGTGGCCGCCATCACCACCCTCATCATCATCATCATTATTGTCCTTCATCTCTACTGTTCCCTCTTTTTTACATAAGAGACTCTCTGTGCCACACGACGTATCAACTCTTTACAGTATGTGCCACATACGTAGTTACCTAAACCTTAGTACGTTACTGTTAAATACAAAGAGGGAATAATTAAATATGTGCACTGCTGGATGTCAAACTAGAACTTGTTACTTTGTATTTTTACTAGCATGCACAATTTATTCAATTTTCCTTTTTCAGTTGAGGTTACAGTAGTTTCAAGTATTGGTTTGGGACCTGCTGTCTTGCTTTGTGAGAATTTTAAAGGAAAAGTTTGAATTTAAATAAATATGCTTATTTGCTTTCTTGTAGATGAGAGGAGAGAAGATGCTGTACCGACGCTGGATTTTTGAGGTCAGTACCTATATTGATCATTTGGAGTCTGATAATAATATACCTGTATGGACAGCACAGATATATAGAAATCTTTTACCAGTCTTGAAACAGACCCGTTAATCGTTTCAGTGCTCTTAGCTGGACAAACTCCAGTAAGTGTAACAGTGGCTCTGTTTCTAAATTACCTCAAACCTAATTTGGCATTTCCGTAAAGCAATTTCCTGTTACTCACTGGCTGACATATTCACAGATCAGATAACATGTCATATCCCGTTTTTTAATCTGTGGTAATACCGGAGTGTTAAAATAACAAGTCGCGGTTCTAGAAGAGGTTATGTGCAGGACTCATTTCTCATGTTATTTTCCAAACATCAGACTATTCCTTTAACTCAGGGGTTTGGGTAACTCATTAAAAAGGTTGACGAGGCTTGCAGCAAATCAGTGCTCAAAATCTTACTTTAAGTGCTTAAAGTGCTTCAGGTTTTAAACTTCAAATCACTTTGGCAGTGAAAAGTGCCTCCCTGGCTGATATGTATTGATTTCCGATCTAATCTCAGCCGGATGAAGCCAAGATACAGAGATCCATAAAGCAGACGGATTCTCACAGAACACATTTTCGCTCTTTGAAAGAAAACAAGACTGAGGCATCAAAAGATGGAAATCTTGCAACAATTTTAGAGCTTTCCATCATTTAGGGACGTCAGTTTCATTTTACTGGGACAATTTAGCATCTCTGGATTTACTGGGCGATATAAGCTTCTATTATTTTGTGTCTGACAGGAGAGAGAAAAGGCTGCGATCCTGTAAAACACCCACTGATAACCAGAAAAGCAGGAATTGTCAATTGGGCTACGCCACACACTTTGTTTCAAGCATTACAGAATATACAGAGAGAGAGCTCCCAAATGAGTCGAGATAAGCTTTGAACGCGGTAAAACAATGCAAACCAAGGACAACTTTCTCAGCAACAACAGGCAGGTTTATCACGCAGGCTTCTATTTACCATTCACCGCCTGGCAGCACGATGATCAATAACTCTCAGCCTGTCTCGCATGTCCCAAGACAGATTAGTTTTGGAACTGTTACACAACCGCCTCCATTTGCATCCTCCAACCAAAAAGAAAAAGTTTCTCCCTGCCTTGTGCGCCCGTCAGACAATATCCACGCTGGCAATAACTGCAGCCGGACTACATGCAAAGAATAAATGATGAATGGCTGAGACTTTAAAGTTTAAAACACTGACCCTCAGTAACTTAACGTGCAACTTTTGCTGTAACGTGGGCGCAGTCCACCAGAGCTCACTGTTAAACCGGCTAATTGTAATGCAAAGCTATACCCTCCCGATCGCTCCCTCATCAAAACAGTGACAGATGGCCGAAAAATGTATTTTAGAACTGGTCAAGTCTTTTTTTGGCAATTGGAACATGAGCCGCGAGGAGGTATTACGCCGCTCTATATTCACGACGACAAAATGGCGACGACTAAACGAGGACAGATGTGTGAATTAGAAATGAGGGCCATGTGGAGCCTGCCATTTTTAGACCTATATTTAGGGCCTGTTAAAAGAGTAATGACCATCAAAGGCCTGTAAAAGAGAGGAATTGCCATCAGAGCGCGTATCTAAAAGGTGATTTATTACACTCTAATGGGAGGGAAATGGCGCTCAGCACATCAAAGGACAAAGCAACACTGCATAAAGACACTGAAAATAAACTTATTCGGCCCACACCACCCACACCTTCTTCTCTTCGTGCAACTGAACTTGACTGATTTGTCTCTTCTTTCTTTTATTCATTTTTAAGTAATGCAGTATGTATGCATGCTCCACACAGAAGGCAGCGGAATGTGATTTTGATGGATTTATAGTTTCTTTCATGATCAGACTCCTAAAATAGTCTGGTAGCCTTTTTTTTTCCTGCCAACAACGTACCGATCATTTTGGATAGCTCCCACTATCCGGCAGCAGTGATCTTGCTGACACCACGGTGGAGAGGTTTCTACCGTGTCAACCACACGTTTCACCGAGCCAGTGAAATCCAACAATCTCGGCAGCTCAAACGAACCGACAGTAGTGCGGTTTCTTGTGGGTTTGGCAAAGCGGAACGCTGCCTGACACGCAGCCCGAGCTGGCAGTGTTTTTTTTTTTTTTTTTGCTTCATTACAGACACTGCAAAAAAAGAAAAAGAAAAAAAAAACCTGATGTGTTTGCAGCTAGGAATTCACGAGACAGAGCGAACAGAGATTTGGGCTTGGCCTCCTGTGCCTACTGAGCTGATAATCAGTCCTATAGAAGCACTGGCTCAGTTCAGCAGGAACAGGAGTCCAGTCCGCTCAGCACCGAACCAGATCACACCAGCGCTGCTCTCATCGGGCAAATCCTTCCCCATTTAAGAGATAACGCACAAGAAGCTGCTGTTCTATCAGACCCCTCAGGAATGAGGGATTTTACTTTCAGCTACCATGGAGTATAATTATTGTGAAGATTTGATAGTTTTTGTCTATTTTAAGTGACTCTGACTTAAATATTTGGTTTTGAATTGTTAAATCTCAAAATTGTAATAGACATTTTTACTATTTTCATGTTATACTGATATGATACAGATATACTAAATATATATGTAAACTATATATGTAAACATTTTAACAAATAATTGTTACTTATTGCTCTATTAGCATATTCGTATATCTAAAGATTACTAACAAAACTATAGCAAAGATGTTAGAAAGAGAGGCATTACATAGTTTGTCCATCTGGGGGCAAGTTAAACTTGCGAGTTTATTTTTCCAACAGTAAAATTTCCTGCTGTGTATTTTTCTTGATCACAATTTCTTATTAACCAACTTAAAGAAATAATTATCAAAAACTACACGAATAGATCTATTGTTATTGGAGGTTTTAAACTTTACCAACTAGAACATTGGTACACACCTCAAAAACTCAGTTCGTGTTGGGTTCTGTGTTTTGGGCCACACAACATCTCAACTGGATTATTTGTCTGGACTGAACACACACAGTGTTCAGTGTTTGCCTTCACATCAGGGAAATACCACCGGTTCAGCCAGAGGATTGCAGACATCTACCAAATGTGCTGTAATGCTCCAATCCGTACGTATCTTCCTCTTCCAGGTTGCTGACTACAGACGGAGATGACAGGAGTTTGGCATGCGGGGGTGTACGTGGGTCCAGCACTCACCACCTCTTCCTCTGTTGGAGAGGCGACGCTCTAGAATCGCTCAGCAGCGTGAACACCAGACGGCTGTGCGCTTACTCCACAGCCGAGGCCAACTGGCAAGTCTGAGAGCCCAGCAGTTCTGTTCATTCAAGCCTGAAGAAATAGCCGGTGTGTGTGAACCAATAACGATACAAGCTGTTCTTAGTGAAATACAATGTTGTTGTGGTAAGAGACAAATTACATCATTTTACCTCTTTTACATTTGATGGATAATGGGCAAAAAAGGTATTTCGTGGCCAAAGACACTGCAACCCCATTCACGTTTAAGAACCTGATCTGCTGTATTTAAGTTAAGACTGTGTGTGTGTGTGTGTGTGTGTGTGTGTGTGTGTGTGTGTGTGTGTGTGTGTGTGTGTGTGTGTGTGTGTGTGAGTTCACGTCTGTTTAGTCTGTAGTCATGATCTGGTTCTGTAGAGTTTAGACTGAAAGTACTTCTCAGATGAGTCATGTTTTCACACATGACAAATTACACTCTGGCCTGGAACAACACTGGAAGCTACACAAAAGGGCATTTTATAGGTGTAAATGATGGTTTTTTAACAGCTGTGCAAACAAATAATGACATTAATAATATCCCTTCTCCATGTATCATTTAAGTGAAAAAGTTTGATATGTTCATGTTCAAATAAAACTTTTTCTTTTTTAAATAAATGACTTTTCTTTAAGCTTCTCGCATCTCTAAAGGAGGCAACCCTGAACATCAGTCTGTGACTCACGTCTGTTAAACTGATTTTATATGCAACTAGGTACAAGTAGCACAGCCAGATTGTAATTTCACAGACATCTGTGTCACTGAATTATACATTGGCTGCATTCGTAAAAGTGAAATCCAAGTATATCTTTTGTTTACAAATCCAGTGAGGAAATTGGATGCTAGATTTCTGTACTGCACAAACATTGTCCTAATGTGTTATACTACAATGTTCAGAGGTCGGACCGCTGTTTGTTGAGTTGACTGCGATGCATATTAATCGATAAGAAATACATTTTTATATTCTGCTCAAATGATGGAAGAGGGGAGATCATTTTGGTACATTTGCCTTTTCGGAAATCGTTCATCACTGATCCTGTCTCTAAAAAAGGTGACGGCAGTCATGGGGAAGACATCCATCTTGTCACAACTGTCTAACAGAGTCTACTTGTCTGTAAAGAAGGGTAAAAGTAATACCATCCATACCAGAGTCTATCATAATACATAATATTATTTAACCCAACTGTGTGGCTAAATCTTTTCGCTGAGATCTGTGTGACTTCTTTACATTTCATGAAAAGGGGATGGTAGTGTTTGTGACCAAAAAAGGCAGATACTTTATATAGCGCTCAAATGACATTAAATAATAAAATACATCATGTTCAAAATGCATTACAAAATATCAGTGATCCTGAATGAATAATTTAGCACAGCCGTCACAAAAAATGTAAATACACAGAATGCATTTGTTTATATTTCTAACAGACTCAAGCAGCAGTCACCCAGTAGTCACAAATAAAGTGTGTTATGTAGAAGCATCTCAATTGTGACAATTCTGTGGTAATTTATATATCTGCACTTAGACACAAAAAGACAGAGTCATTCTTCATCTTCGTGAATAATAAAGGAACCGAAAATGTGCACAGCAACAGAAGTGCCATTACGTTTAATTATTTACATTTATCATATACTCTGTATGTTTGTTATATAAACATATTTGTGCACAAATAGTAATTACACAAAGATAACTGCTGCTTGGTTTTCCTGTCCCCTGAAGCTAAATGTCTTTCAGTCAGCATGTGTACCGTGAAGGATTTATACTGTGAGACAATTATATGAGTGGGAGGACTCTGACACGTTGTGCGAGCTGCTGCTTCTTTGCAGTGTGATCTGTCACTGTTCAAGTGTCCTTGTGGGCCTTGTAGTTGTGTTATACGTGCGTGTGTGTGTGTGTGTGTTTATAATTGTAGCCTTTCCACATAATCTGTCCTCGCTGGGCTGTTTTGACACACTCCTGTCATTGTGCCGCAGCGTATCTACACAAGAGCGTGGCTATTTGTCATTCTGCAAAGGTGCCCAGGAAAGGAAAAAAAAAAACCTGAGCTGAGGATGAACTCACTACTGCATGGTTATGTGCATTAATGTGTGTGTGTGTGTGAGCTCTCACCTATTTTCAGTGTGTGTAAGTGAGCGTGCTTGGTTTCTCAGCAGAGCTCGATGCTGCGCCCATATGTGTCAGTGTGCTTTGAAGAGCCTTGATCCGGAGATGAACTCGGCGAGCGTCGCTTGATAACCAGCTCCCTTCGTTTAGTCTGAGCTCCAGTGAGCTGAGGACACACGCTGCTTCATCAGCCAGACCAAAGCCATCCACCACCTGCACTGACACACACACAAAGACAAAAGGATCCAGCCTGTGACGGGGTCAAGACGCTTCACCAGAAAAAGCAAGATTATTTACACACCTAAACTAAATGAGGTATCTTATTCTAAATATGCATTTCAAAAGCAACTCTGGAGTTTTTAACTTAATATGAAACTGTCTCAATTTTATGCAATGCCTCTATGTGACACTCATAAGCAACCAGACCAACGGCAAAAGGATTGCCTATTTCTATTTAGTTTCTTATTTTTAATGCCTGCCGTCGGATCAGTGACATCAGATGGCTGGGGTTTGCTCTGGCTGAATTCAAGTTGCTTCAGCTGCTAAACTGAAGGTCCGTGTCCGACGCTCTTGCCTGCCCTCCTCCCGGCGAAGTAGTGTCCTCGCAGCAGTGAGTGAGGAGGAGGAGGAGGGAGCGTGTAAGCCAAAGTAAGGTGAAAAAAACTGCCTTTTTTCCAAAGCGACCGCCAAAATCAACACATACCTTTCATGTACGTCACGGACCTAAAAGTGGACTGTGTCACGAGATTGCTGATTTTGAGGTCAAAAATGAACTTTCAATCTCAACTTTTAAAGCCACCACTTATGAAACATCCTTAAACCACTAAGAGGAATGAAAATTTGAACATCTACACTTTCATCCCACTGTGTGCTGGGGTCAGCAGCAACAGGAAAACTGATAAATGGAGCTTGTGGTGAGAGTCTTTAGTCCACTGCTGTTTCCAGTCTCAGGTATTTACTAATTATTTTACCGCAGATAAAAATCTATGGATGCATGGCGCATGAGTTTGGAAATTACTGATCGTTTCCTCACCGTCTGTAAAACTTCTGTTGAGCCACTCAGCAACTGTTGGGAGAAAACGGCGGCGTTGACTAAGAGGTTAAGGATCAATAACGGTGACAGCGATGGCTGCTGAGCTTGTGGTGGCAGCAGAGCGACCAATGACTGCAGGTGGTCGACTGGAAGAGGACGAGTCGGCACCCAAAAGATGGAGCGTAGGTGGTCCCATGCTTCTTCGGCGCGCACCTGAAAACATCAAGTCACATGATGAGCTTAGAGTCAGCTGACGAGGTGGTATCAAGAGGCATTGCTTTAAGTATCTTTCCTGCAAATTAAAATCAATAGTTCAGTAATTCACAAATAATGAACAAAGACGACCCTGTGTGAGCTGAACGTGTGGTCGTAATGGGAGAGACGACGACGGCGGCGGCAACGACAGCGAGTCTCCCAGGGTTATGAGAGGAGGCGGACAAACTGGAGACAGAGAGATGAAACTCAGGCCAGCTGGCCAGACACTCACTGGGAAATCAATACTACATCACCCTTTTCACCCGGCCCCCCCTTCCTCATCCGCATCTCTCCTTCTCTTTGCCACTGTCTCATTCTCTCGCTCTCAGCTAGGGGTCATCCATAATTTATTCTTTAATGTGTTATTCTTCTTTCTCTGTATTTGTTCCACGGCTTTCAACGACCTGCCAAGAGCAAATAACAGACCATCCACATTGTTATGTTGCTGAGTTATGACACCGCACGTAGAATAGATGGCGTTTCTTGAACCACTTTCATCAGGCAAACCTCAGAACTTTGGTTTATAGTTGTTCTTTGTCATTTAGCTACAGCAGAGCCTCAAAATCCGAATAACAATATTAGCACACACTGTGAGGCTGGACTACTGTGGAGCTTTGAAATAAACATAAGCAAGTTGCCATGTTCACAGTGACAAGCTGCTGATGTTTAGCGTGTTTACACTATTCTCCATCTTCGTTAGCATTCTGACACACAAAACACCCAGCTTGGACTGATGGGAACAGAATTAGCTGTAGATTTCAAAAAGTCAATGGGATTCATCCTCCGGGGAGCATGAACGTCTGTACTAAATTTCAAGACAATTCGTACCAATAATTGTTGAACTGTTTCAATTTGGATCGAAGTGGTGTCTTGAGCCACCAGCGTTTCTTTTTAGAGGAAATCTTACCAGCTGCAGCGCTCTGTTGTGCCCCTTGTTGGTGGGGTGATGATAGAAGGTCAGCAGCCACAGAAGAGGGCCACAGTCCTCCTCAGGCCCCGATGTGACCAGCAGCTGGACAGCCACCTGCACCCAGTGGGCACACTGGACCAGCAGGAACCAGGCCTCGAACACGTTGTGGTGCCCCCTACAAGACAGGTGAAGGATAAACACTCAATAATACAGATGGGGATCTGTCTTAACAAATGTCTCCACTGGGCGCCACAGGATCGGATGGTGTTTTTTTTGTGCTGTTGCTGTGGACAACTGACATTTGAGCTAAAAAAAAAAAAAAAAAAAAAATCAGTATTGATCTTGAATGACTGTTTGACTTTTTTGTCAAATCAATTACCTTCTTAATCTCAGTTTGTAACAGTGGGTTAGAAACAAAGCATTACAATAGAGCTCACAGAGTCTATAAGGCGAACAGTGCCATAAACAGATTTAAACGTCTATAAACTAAGGTGATTTGGGTGGTCTCATTTAGTTCCTGGCACTTAAACCACCCAGCCTCACTTTTTCCAAGGTATGTGTGAAAATATATAACTTTTTCCTTCACCAATTGCTGCCCCAAACCACTTTCGTAAAAATACAACTGATTAAAAAAAAACTGGTTATTCCAAAACAAGAGGGAAGATGGAGGTATTTTAATAATTTTTGCTGCTCGTTTTTCTTCACCAAAGTTTTTCATAAAACTATTTGGTTTCCAGTGAGCCACACAAACCCTCTAATAAAAGCCTGTCTGGGGTCATTAAGATCAGAGGAGCTTTATTAATGAGCCACAACTGTGAGTGGCTGCCAGTAATATTAGTCCCGCCCCGACTGACAGGAACAATGGATGATCCGAAAGAGACAAAGCTTTCCAACAGATCTGAATCAAAATTAGTCACTGAATCTCATTATTTGTTCCCACGTGTGGCATTGCACTCAGGGGCAGCTGTGATTGGCTCTTAAAACTGGTGAGTTTCCAGCCCATAAAAAATTGAAATGAACAGTGATGAGTATCAGCTCTTACATCACTTAAATAACACCTTACTCTAAAGCCACTCTAAATCTAAAGACGTTTTTGCTTGATCTGATAGCTTCATGTTAATGATACAATAACATTTATAATACTTTGTAGTTCAAGTTCTGCAAGATGTGGCCTACCAGAAATAAACGGGGATGGCAGGAAATGAGAGTGTAAAAAAGAATAGTAATAATAACAGTTAACATAAGTATTTTATAAGCTTTTCCTTTGCCTATACATTCCTGTGCTAATATAAAAAAACTACTCAAATATAGTATCTAATAGATACGTAATAGAGTTGGGTGAGCAAATCTTATTTTTTTCATTTTTGGGATTTTATGATGAATTCCTCCTGTTTCTCTTTTTGTCTTAAGTTGAGCACAGTTTTTTTTTTCTTTTAGCTTCTGCTTTCAGCCTCCCGACTGTGAGGATTTTCTTTCTCTTATTTGACAGCTTACAGAATATCTTTGAATTTTGCACTTTGGTCGGAAGTATCAAGGCATTCATCACCTTAAGCTCCGTAACCATGTGAGAGGCATATTTCACTATTCTCTGATGAATTTATCACAACATAAAAGTAGCAGATGAATCAATAATGAACACAAATTTAAGCTGCAGGCCTAGAAGAATAAAGAAAAAAGAGAGGAAAGAAAAAGAGTGCTATGGATTACTGTAAAATGAAATAAAAAAAAAATAGTTAAGCACTGAGATTTTCAGAAAGAGAGCTGCAACAGAGTGAAACTGAGCCACACAGCTGCAACAACGAGACTATGACTTGAAGTGAAGTTAAGCGATAAGGATCTCTCTCTCAAATTTCCCTAATACCATCATTAGAGCTCTCTTCCTCATCTCCCCTCTTTCCCCTTGGCTCCCAAATACGAACAGCAGCACCCCTCTGCAGGGCCCTGGCAGCTGCATCTTCGCTCGGAGCAACACGGCGCACAGTGCTACTTTCCCACCGCTGGCTCGTAACAATGTTTTGGGAATTTTGCATGGAGCTCCGGAGTGGAGCGGTGGCGGGGATAATGGGCCCTGTTAAAAACCGCAGCTGGAGGGTATCAAGCCAGCCCTCTCCATCCCGAGGACATCAACTGCTTTCTGCTTTTTATCTGCATCCTTTTTCTCTTAATTCGCCCAACAACTCGCTGTCTGCATTTCTCTAATTCATGCTAATGCGGTATCTTTTTCTTCTGTCCACTCTCTACTCGCTTCTCTGGTTCTTCTTCATCTGCGTTCCTTTTCTCTCTCTTATTGAGCTTTCCAACACTTGTTTTCCCCACAGCTCTCTCTTTCCCAAGCTAACAGCCTCTAATGAGCGCTCAGAGGAGCCACGCGGTGAGTGCACCAGGACCTCTCTGCTGTGATGCAAGGGGAAAATATCCGACTAACCACCCCCTCAACGGCAGCTAATGGAAATAAGAACACCACACAGGCATTCAGTCGGGCGGTGGTGGGAGCAGACATTAAAACATTCTCTCACTCTAACCTGGTGCTACCGCTGCTGTCTGCTTCTGGATCCTCTTCCGCCTCTGTCAGTCTCTGTAATGACCCGCTGAGCCAGTTCAGGTGGTGCCTCAGAGCCTCCTGAGGCATCTCTGCAAGAAAAGATTCAGATGTACAGACATATCAATGACTTGTAGGATATATACGTACTTTTCACAATTAATTAACATTCACAAAAGTCAAAGCCAGGTATGGTGTCAGTTTAAAAGGGATAGTTCAACATAAGGAAAAGTATTTTATTTGCTTTTTTTCCAAAAGATGGATAAGAAGACATCAAGGTCACAACAAGACCAAGAAATAGTTCAGTATGTAACTAACCAAAACACATTAACTTTCATTGTTTTCACACAAGAATTATCCATGGGTTTTACCATTGATTAAATTTATTTTCATAATTTATTGTGTTTAAAATGTAAAGATATAGTAGAAACTGTTCCATCACATTTTTTCATAGCCTGAGGTGAAATCTTCATGTTGCCTTGTTTGTCACCCAAAAATCCAAATATTTTTCATTTACTGCTGTAGAAGATTAAGAAAACCAGAAAATACTCAATGGCAGTGGCAGTTTTTACATTAAAAAAGCCAGTATCAGCTTTATTTTACATTTTAGTTGTACGTATTAAACAATTTAATAAAATATAAATTAATGATCTGGAGAGGTGCCAGTAAGTGGATTTTTTTTGGCCAGACTGGCTGTTAATGCCTGTTTTCAGTGTCTGTTTGCTAAGCTAAGCAAACTTTCTATTGGCGGTAACTTCATATTTACTGTATAGACATGAGAGTGGTATTGATCTTCACATTTAATTCTCCAAAAGTCAGCCAGTAAGCACATTTCCTAAAATGTTTCATTATCCTTAAGTTAAGATGCAGAAAACTTGTAAATAAAAGAAATGAAAAAGAACATGAAGCTACTGCTCTCCAGGAGGAAACACAAGGCAATTTTGCATGTGTAGTATATTTAATACTTTAACTTGCCAAATATCAGGCACAAGTCCTTTCCAAACAGAACTAGATGAACCACTGTTGGTGCTTGTAAATTGTTGCTTGTTTTTCCTGTTTTCCGGTGATTATTTTTAACTTCTTAAAGGGTCAGAGTGGCGTCACATGCTACATTGTTCTGTCAAGAATATCTTTCCTCCCACAAACCACATTCTTCATGAAAACCCCATCATAGTCACACTTCAGGTTGACTGACAAACTATAACAAAAGCTTGATATCTTGATCCAGGTCTCCCCCTCAGGCTACGTTTTAACAATGCAAGCCTACGTCTTAATTTATGACTTTTTCAGAGGGTGCACAAATCATGATAAAACCTCAAATCTTCTACTTTTCACAGTACCATTTCCATTCAGTCTCCAGTGAAAAATTGCCCTTCACCGCACACACACATACACAGTAATAATTAACCCGGAGTTTCTGGCTGGGCTCCAGTGTGTCCCTAAATGGCCCCATTCATGTAAATCATTCCTGCCTACGGGGTTAGTCTGGGCACACACTGATAAGGACTGCTCCTGCACTCACCTTCTGTGCATCCCCTCGATGATAAAGATTCCCATATATTAACACTGGCAGTATATATTTAGCATAGATAATATAGATTCTTTTTAATGAGAGGAATAAAAGGAGTGTTTGTGTAAGAAGTACTGTGGTTTCAGTTCTTCACAGTAAATGTAGCTTCTCCAAAACAAGTAACTCACGAAACATAACTTCTGTCTCAAGTCGACTTTGATATTTCACATAGAACATCTGTGTTAACTAACTAGAACTGATTCACAAAGACCAGACACATGACATGTCCGTTCACCCTGTGGCAGGAAATCTCTGTTGACACATAGTTAAAGCACACCCAAATAGATCTTTTCCCACAATAAAGGTTTTGTCCATTGTGTCAGAGTAAAATATCCTGAGGCAGACACAAACACGCACACACAGGAGGTTGAGTATGTACACACTGACCTGATGGCAGGGTCAGGAGAGGGATCAGCAGATTCTGGGGTGACTGTGGGAACAAGGCCTTAGAAGGTACACTCGTCTGAAACAACACAAAGCGCACATTTTCCTGAGCTTCATAAATGTAAATCCTGCTTACCTTGATCTCATACATCATTGCGCTCTGAAAGCCTGAAAAATGACATTTTGAATGGGAGGCTGTGTAACGGTGATACAGTAGGTGCTAATGTGTAATGTGGCGTGTAATAGGTAGCGTTTAGTGCAGTGTGACTACAACCATTAAAACCGAGCCCACTGTAAATACACTGTAGCACTGCCATCTACTGGTAAATAGAGGTGAAAAGGAGTTAAGCTATATTCACACAAGCGTGTAGCAGGTAATACATCACGCATACGTCATTATACATCTGTTTCCTGGCTTTCTGTCTGTAATGCGAGTGCCAGATAAATGAACAAATAAATGAAGAAATAATGCAATGCATGTGTTGGTGGAGGTTCCCCATGCAACAACAGACTTGCAGATATCTGAGAGAATCCATGGCGTTTCAGCAAAAGTTGACAGGTACGTAGCAATACATCAGTTTAACAACTCACAGTGGTATCCCCACATTGCAGGTGTTTTATTTGCAAAAAGCAAATTGATGATTTAAAAGCAATTAGCTTTTATTGTCTACGAGGTAGAGGTGTGAACTGTGGTGTGTGTGAGTGGTGAGAACGCAGCGAGCTCCCGGCTGGAGATAAAGTGATAATGATGTGGAGGATTCATCAAATGTTAAGTGAATTTGCCTGTAGAGGGGAGGTAATTGTTCATCACCCTGTGTGTGCACCAAAGCCTGCGGCATAAAAGTAGCAATATTTTCAGCAAAGATGGTGAATAAGAAAAAATGGACTTCTGTTGTAAACTTCAGAATTTGATAAGGGTAAAGTGCCTGTCCTCTGGAATTCAATATTTTGGATTTCATAACCTAAAAACACCTCTGGATTTTTGCACATAGTGCTGGAAAAAAAAAACAGAGTGGTAAGATAAAACATTGTTTTTTGGGGGGAAAATACTTATAAAAAAGAAAGAAATAGAGCTATAAAGATAAATTAATTAATGGATTAGTCAGTGAACATCAAATTTATCACAGTTCTGATAATAAGCCAATTCCTTCAGCATTTTTCAAGCACAAGATTAAAAAAATCTTTCTCACAATAGTTAATTTAATATGTTTGAGTTGGTTTTGTGCTGTTGGTCACATCAAATATTTTCTATTTTGAATATGTTAACTGTAATTCAGCTGTAATGATCAATCAGAACTTTTTACAATATTTAATTAATCAAAACAACAAAAAGAATGAGAAGCTTACTTGATAATGAAATAATGAAAACAATTGTTAGATGCAGCACTAAATAAAAAGAAACATATTGATGTCAGGCTTTCAGATTTTTGTTGAGAAGCTGAGGCCTACCTGATGCTGCAGCAGTGCCAGTTCCCTGAGAAAACAGCTGGTAAAGGATTGGATGAGATACTTAAGACACTCGTTTCCTTCAGTTTTCTTAAGGATGGATCTGTTAGACAAACACACGAAATACGCTGTACTGCACTGCAACACATTGAGAACACATATATAGAAATATCTCCCCCATTGGTAGTCCAAAACATGTCACAACACCCGAGACCACGCATATACATAAGCCTCACATCAACCAACACAATTTCTCACCTGAAGATGTCATTTACGACCAAGAACACGGAGCAGTGCTGAGCGCAGGCTTTAGGCTGAAACACACACAAACACAAACATTTGATCATGTATGTAAAACCACACTG
>JBAJHX010000076.1:19400249-19416685 GCA_037176925.1 Amniataba percoides | reverse complement strand
GAGCAGTGCTGAGCGCAGGCTTTAGGCTGAAACACACACAAACACAAACATTTGATCATGTATGTAAAACCACACTGCTTCATAGACTTTATAACTAATTTTAAGAATGTACAAACCACCAATACTGACCACTGGGTGTCACTGTTGCATCGTCTACAAACCTCCTCCCTTCGGCTCCTCTGTTCTCACTCTCTCCCCATTAACCACTCAGTTTACCACTCTGTCAGTCGTTCCTTCACACACCCACACTCACTCTCTCATCTCTGCCTAATGCGCACTCATCATGTGTTTTAGATTTAACACATTCTAAAACGCCCCAGCGCAAACATTTAACAGCTGTACTGTTCATGTCTGCCTCCCTCTCCATGTTTATATATCTGCTAGTCCATAATTATTCTCGCTCCCCCCCGCCCCCTGTTCCACACTCTTATATAGGGACATACGCTTCACTATAGGGGGAGCACATGTAGTCTAGCTTACAGGCTTTTATCCTGCAGTGTGACACAGAGGTAGGGAGACTAACGTGAAGGCCAGAATCAGTTATGAGACAGCTTTCAACTTATGTGATTTATTCACAATCAAAAAATTGCCATGTTGTCAGCAGTTTTAAATGTACTAACCCATGTATTACAATGATTATAATACATCAAGGCCAAATTTATACAAATAACCCCCAGACTGGCTCTATGAGATTGAAAAAGTGCCAGAGTAACAGACCAATTACAGTCTTAGTGACTGTCAGAACAAACAGCCCCACCCAGTGTTTATATGGCGTCATTACAATGCTCTGACACACAAATCAAGTGCTTTCATCCTCAGCTTTGACATGTCTGTTTCATTTTTTTTGTTCTCTCTGGGCCAGAAAGCAGCATTAATCAAACAAATCAAGGTTCAAATGTAACCCTTCGCATGGGCGTCTGCAATATGTTGGCGTACGGTTTATGTATGTTGGTATGATTCTGCGTATGTGGGTTGCATGCCTTTGTGCCAGCATGTGTGCCAACAGTCATGGTTCCCCCTAGTGAAAACAGATGGGTGTTTTTTTTTTTTTTTTTTTTCGAGCGTCCTCCTCCATACCTTACCACTAACACTTCAAGGAGGGTCAATTACGGCACACAACAAACATCCTGTTTTTGGCAGTAAGGCCCAGGAAGTGACTGTTTATTGTTATTGGGCCTGTGTCTCTCACTGGATCACAGGGGGGTGGGACGAGCCAGAGACGAGGAATGTGGGCCTAATTTCATGCTTCCCATTTTTGATTGCAGTTTAAACAAGTGAGTGAAAGGGAGGCGAGGAGAGAGACGAGCCAGTCGGCTCAGACGCCTCTCTCTTCTTTTTTTTTTTTTTGCTCTGGCACACATGTACGCCAAAAGAGACTCGCACACACAGACACACGTGTGAAACTCACATGAGACATCCAAACAACCTGAAGGCTAATTGAAACCTAAACGTATGCCTCCCCACCCTCTCAACGACAGACACGCTATACCAGATGCAATATCATAAACAAAGCGCAGCAACTGGAGGCATGTGTGTGCGAGGGCTTCTATGTATGCATGTGCGTGTGAACTAGCAAGGCGATAAAAACAGAGGTCAATCAGAGATGGATGAGAGGGTAAACAAGAGAATCTGTGACGGGACAGAGAAGTAAACAGTCATCGATTACCTCTCTCACACACACAGAAGAAAATGCATACAGTTAGTTCAATTGTTTACAGAACTCCCCTTTCCAAGCTCAGACAAACTCAAGATGAAGGAATCAAGTGCAATCAACAAGCAGGCACAGCCCTGCGCATGCAATGCTTGTAATTCATATACATGCACACCAGCGTGTTTCAATCGAAATGTGTGCATTGCTCACTCGTTAAGCACAACGCTCCAGTGGACCATCACTCTGTGAAAAAGGAGTGACACAACTGACAAACTTTACCTTTGTTAACATGGGGCAAAAACAGGTAAGTTCTTGTTACACTGACATTTAAAGCTACCTGATGCCATACAATCAGTAATCTAGGTAAGTAGGAATTCATTCATAACTATACACACATTATTGTATCGCTGGCACAGATGTTTTGCACAAATAAACTGTGGAAAACAGGTCCACATAGATTAATCTACCCCCTTCCAGTCAATCTTTATATGTAAATAATCATTCTTGAGATATGTAGTCAGTGTTAATTCTAATTCTAGTGCCTTGCCTGAGTTTTCCTTGAATCATCTAGTTTCAGCGACTCTTGTTTCTCACAACGGTTGCATTTTTGCCTAACATGTTCCAAGTCATTGTGGGATAAAAGCAGCCCCTGGTGGCCAAGTGAGAACACAAATCACTGCTGGTATTTGCTGATTGCATTGTAGTAATGAGGACATCATCTTCAATAACCGCACGTAACAATCTATAAATCAAACACCACATCTGACTTCTGAACCGGGCATGATCTTAAGTTATATGGATGGAGGAGTGGCCAAGGACTCGAGTGACAGAGAGTTCAGTATTTACGCAGCACAGTAAAGGCTGTGTAGCGTAAGCCAAACGATGTGAGATGCGTGCGGAGCAGGCCAAATGATGTGAGATGCATGCAGAGCAAAGCCAAATGGTGTGAGTTAGCCAGGCAAAAACAGTCAATAAAAATTGACCAAAAAAAAGAATGGAACACTTCCAAGAGCTATGCATATGAAAACATTACAAGTCCATACCTCATAATAAAATGGGTAGTTCTTATATTCAAACAGTTTGGTTTCACAGTTTACAAAGCTGTTCAAAGCGGAGCTAAACACATATGGAGTGTGCAGTGATTTCTCATGTGACTGTAATTCAGGGCAGATGAGTCAAACTATGTACATAACAAACTCATTTAACAGCAGCAATATGTCACCAATTCATCAACAGTTAAACATTGCCAATTCACGGTGAAAATGTCACAGGGTCGTGGCACAATGATCAACACGTTTCACTCCAACTCTAACTGTGCAGATAAAAGGAGCCGATCATTAGTTACTCAACAGTGTCACAAGTAGGTGGATATTAGGGGACGGAGGATATTTTTCATCCACTTTATATGCACTCTTATGATCTGATAACAACTTCAGCTCTCCAAATACAGCACAGTATATTTTCAGGGCTTAAAGTAAAAAAAAATCTGGGGAGCTTTTTTTCGGGGGATCAGGGGTGCAGTGGATCCAACACATACACACTATAGGCAATCTGGCAAACAACTTTTTGGCATCTTTGGCAAGATGACAAGATGACCTACAGTTTAAATGTGAATTTCATAAATTGGAAGGTAATAATGTTATCAGGACATATGAAAATCAGTCAGACTAATTAGTTTGAATTATTCATTTAGCAACCATCTAATTCAGGAAAGGGCAATTTATACAAAAAAAATCTATAAACAGTTACAGTGCAACAGTGAACTGTAGATAACATTGTAAATTTTAGGTCATAGCAAATACAAAATAGAAAATAAACAAATGCAATTCAAAACACTAAACTAAAAGTCAATTAACAACAACAACACCAGCACCATTTGTGTATAAGGCCGTTGTCAATTAGGATGTCTTCCCTCTGGCTTCATGAATTTACTCTCCATTTTTTTGTACTCCATCTGATTTCAGTGAAACAACCGTCTTGGATGCTGCATTCAAGACCACACGGAGATAACATTTATGCTACAGGTTAATTCGGCAGAGAAAAACAAAGTGTGGCATATTGTCACTATTTGCTGAACACTGAAAACATATGCAGCAGCAACTTATGCTTATTTTCGAAGATGAATATATGTGTAATTTCCAGCCTGTAATTTCCAACTTTAACGCTGTTCATTGTTCAATTCATTTTCTACAATTCAGAGCCCATTTTATTTTATTTTTTTTAAGTTGTAATGAATGCAGCATCAATTGCTGCTCGATCTCAACCACTATGTGCACCCATAGTTATGGTTGCTTAGATAGGATTGGACCGTAGCAGTTTGAGGGAGGGGACTGGTAAGTTTTGTTTTTTTTTGTGTGTTTCTTTTTTCCTGAATCATGGTCAAACGCCGGAGATGTAGCACGGTGCCAGAACACTTTAAGCCCTGTATTTTGTATAGTTTTGGCTCGACTGCTTCATTCCCAGATTGATGCTGCCAAAATACAGCAGCTGTTCATGGAGGTAAATGAGGTAAAACATGAGATTCAAATCATGGGTTCTACTGTGCACTTGGTGGGACATCACTAGAAAAAAATTGTTTAAAAAACAAGACCTAACATTTTACCTTTAAACTGAACTAGAACTAAAAGAGCCATAAGAGAATAAATTGATTGGTCATTCAGCAACTCTTTCAATAATTGATTAGTTATCTTGAAAGCAAACAGACCTTTACTGTATGTTCCTTATGTTTTATAGCATTGTAAAACAAATAACTTTGGATTTTTGATTGTTGGTTGGACAAATATAGCAGTCACCTTGGCACCTGAGCATTTTATGGACAGCACGATTAATCAAGAAAGTCATCATATTAATCCATAATAAAAATAAACAAGGAATCAATGAAGTGTTCAGCTGATATGAAAAATGGAGGCAAATCTAATCTCATCTACCTCTATATGACTTTATCAGTTGTGAACCCTCTTAATAAAACATTACCTACCAGCAGTGACTGTGTCACTTGCTGCTCTAGCCTCTGTGGTGTTGACCCTGTGTTGGTGAGAACACACTCCAGCAGACGGAGCACTGCTTCTTCCAGGCTCGACAGGTTGTGATACCACAAAGAGATGACTGCCTGCTCCTCTAATGGCAAGCATTGGCTGAAAAGAAAAAACACAGCAGTGGCATTATCATCATACTATAATGGATATTTCAGAAACAAACAGGCTTATGTTTGTGGATAAAACTCTCTGAAAACACATTACAGCCAAACAAGAACACATCTGTGTGTTAGCTTACCTGGAGAAGGCAGAGCTCAAAGCATCCAGGAAGTCTTCACTAAGTGTTGCTCTCACACAAGTCACTGGCTGTTGTAACAGCGCACCAATGAGAGGAGCAGCCTCTGGACATGTGACCAGTGGGATACAAGCCTCTGATGTGGCCGCAATTCTGTCACAGGAGCACCTGCAAAGAGAAATAAAGACAAAATATGTATAATCTGGAACATTTCATCAGTGGCCTTCAAAGAAAAGAATTCATTCCTCCTGGGGACTTTAAGATCTCTGCACAGTGACAACATTAGGTACCACACTAGCATTCTAACCATAATGTTGGTGGGCAAGCTTGTCTATTGTGGAAGCTAGTTTCCAATAAAGCTGCTATTAGTCATCAGCAGCCATTTTAATAATTTACATATTGCTTGGGTATTTTTTTCTTCAAACAAAACAATTACAGATTTTTTCTGATCTATAGCAATGTAAATGGAAAATCTGTGGGTTATGATCGGGGGAGATTTGGGCTGTCTGGGTACCTCTGATTTATGTCACTCAGAGAATTGCAGCTCTTCCCAATGTTGTCTTGTAGCAATGCCACTGTCTGAAATGCAGGAAAGAGCACAACTTTCATATATGTTGACATAATTACATACAGTATCTATCAATGCAGGCGAGATATAGGCAAACAGCAACAAAAGCCAAATACCTTTCTCAGGACTTTGAGATGGTACTCTTTTGGTGGTACACCCACGTGCGTCATTAACGACTGCGCTGCAGCATCATCTTCTTCTGTTGCAAGCTGACACAACACTTTCTGTGGGACGGTGGGCAACACAACGTGCAGCAGATTATTGGCACTTTATGTGTATATCTATAACAGTGGACGAGACTTTAATACAATCTGCCCAAACCCCAAGATCCATAACATCAAAGCTAATTAGTTACTGGAATATAGGATGACTCTGCTGGCATCACATCATTTGAACCACATGAGGGGAGAAAAGGCATTCCAGTAAGTGAGAATGTATGGACAACATATGAGCGACTTCAGAAATGAGCATTCTTTGTTATGGAGGGCCTTGGTGTTTTACAAGCATTTTTCAGAAGGGGCCTCATCATACACTGATAAAACTAGACTAATAAACTCAGTTGATTCTCGTCAGTGAAAAAAGCAAGTCATAATGAAGGAACAAAGAGAGGGAACATTAGACTCATACAGTAAGAGCAGTGCTCAGAACTAATGGATGTCAACTTTTCCAAGGCTGTTCCTGCAACAAAAAGTTACTGAGGGATGATTTTTCTATGATCACTCAAAAAAGGAAAAAAAGGTTGAGAAATAGACTTAATTTATATTTGATGTCAAAAATCTTTAAGAAAAGAAATAAAACAAAAAAACATGCCACACAGAATGCAGTGGTCGAATGATTAATAAACTGAAAGTTTGGCTAGATTTCTGCTTATTGCTTGCCACAATAAGTTGATTCACTGGTACAAGTCGGAAAGTGTGATCCAACAGAAACAGCCGAGGCCTCACATCTTCAGCACACATCTGTTTTTACAACTCCAGCAAACCAAGAAACACAGAAACATCCACACCACCAAGAGTAGACTAAAAAAGAACAAATCCCTTTCAAACAGAAGATAAAAGGAGATCAGCCAGAGATGAGGGGGGGGAAGAGATTGAGAAAGGCACATCATATGAAAAAAAAGTGAAAAAAAAAAAAAGTGAAAGAGAAAAACCAAACTCCCAGGCAGAGAAGCACTGCAGTGCTGTTGGTGGAGCTGTGCGGTTTCTCTGGCCAGGCCCTACAGCACGCTAAGATGCTTACCCTCCACATAGTCTCACAAAACAACCCCAATCACTACCATCTGAGCGCCCTCAAACCCTGCACACTCAGTACATACAAAACCAATCACACTTATCCCACCCTTGGTAAGGAGGCACAGTGGGGCTGGGGGATACGCGAAGGGAAGGACGGCTGGTTAAGAGGAATGGCAGAGAGAGAGAGAGACTGGAACGCAATGCGATGGCTGCATTTGGAGCGGAGAAAAAAGGGTGTGGTAACCAGAGGAATGGGATGAAGGGCAAATGGATAGATGGATGGCAAATACTTCAGGTCAAAAGTCATCTTTCTCTCACAGAAAAACAGCAACCGAGCTGGCTTTGGGGGCTTGGACATGCTGCTGCCATAGAAATTATCCCTCCATAAATCTAAAATTAAAACAGAGGATGTAGAAAAATGCACAAGGCAAGACTTGGGTTGGTTTTGATGGGTGCCTGTTAACAATTACAAAGCCATGATTGAATTCTCCCAAAACCAATGAAAGGCTCAAGTATAGCCTCAGATGGTTAAAACAGCAGAGACAAAAAAGAAAGAGGAAAAATGAGGGGAAAGAGTGCAGAGAAGTCAGGATGATCATGCAAAATAATTAAGTTATAAGCCATTGTGCTCAAATCTGGTGCACTGACATAGCCTGCATTAAAGAAACGTGACGTTTAAGAGTCTTTTCCTCCAAAATTAAAGGCCCAGTCTATAATCTTTTAACCATAATCATGTGGTATTTTGACAAACATAATTAAAGACGTTGACTTATAAATGGAAAATCAGCAGTTTTCATGTTTCTCACTTAATCGAGATGGAAAATAAAGGCTTTACTTCATCTTTTTTTTTTTTAACTAATCAACAACACTGACATTCACTGATTCTGGTAAAAGTGATAAGCGCAGCTCTCAGACCAAAACAGAAAGAGACAAATGAACAGACTTCATCCAAACTCTACAGAAACTAAATAAAACCAAAACCATCTATAAATGAATAATATTTGTTGGGGAATTTTAGAGGAGAGAGCTGAAGCTTCTGCAGGAACAGACACTTTGTTTTATCTAGGACCTTTAAAGTTTTGTTTACATGTAAAATTATGATTTTGCTTTAAACTAGTGTGTTTGTTAAAATAATTTGTGATAGCAGTTTCCTGTCTTGTGTCTTTGTTTAGATCTTTTGTTTTTTTGTCTTTTTGTTTTGTTAGTTTTGGAAATGAATGTCCGTACAATTTACAAATCAAGTACAATAACTTAAATCCTAAATGTAAAACTGTGAGATTAAAAGAATCATTAGATCTTTGGGGAAAATATGTTTTTTTGCCTTCTGGTTAAAAGTTAGATGAGAAAAGCAACACCATGCTTATGCCAGTATGTATGGAAGTATGGAAGAACTGATTAGCTTAGTTTAGCATTAAAGTGGAGACACGGGGAAACAGCTAGCCAGCCAAACTCTCTCAAAAAAACAAGTCTACAATAATCTCTGAAACTCACTGATTATTGAACTGTATTTCATTTGGTGTTCAATAGATTTATGATTTTAGTCCATTTCATTAAAAACATGTTTCTCTGTCCACCCAGTGTCTGTGCAGTGTCTACTCTGAGTGACGACAGGACTCCGGGAAGTTTCATGGCTGTTGGCAACCAAGAAATAGCTATAGCATGTAACTCCCTGCAAAACAACACAATAACATTTTCATATTTGTTTTGTGTGGACTAAACATGACGAGACATTAGTATATTCCAATAAATGTCGAGCTACTCTTTTATGTTAAAGAAATACATTGTATTTCTGCGGGTTGGATTTACTGAGAAAGGGATGCCACCCAAGATGAACAAAAAGATAAAGAGGAAACATTACTGTCTCTAAATTAAAACACAGAGCAGCAAATGTGAACAAAGAATCCAAAATATGTCTTAAAACAATAAAGAGGCCACAGCGGCTCCGGGGCCTACCTGTGGTTCAGCCTGTTTGAGTCAGTAAAGATACACGTCTAAGATTAAGCTATCACACCATCAATCCTCCAGCGCTCTAATAGTACACTCTCATGCTTTACTTATCTGTCATCTCCTCAAAGATCATGGCATGTTACTGCAGCCCTGTGTGGTCCCCCTGCTAGTACAGGATGTAGAGAAACAGACCGATTGAGCTAATGACTATCTGACATAGCCTGTAGCAATGTGGCTGTACCCAGCGTTCATCAAACCCAGTGAGAACACTCAGATGTGGAAAGCAGAGGCAGACAGGGAGGGCTAAGGGGAAGACATGAGGGAGAAAAGACAAAACGCTCCGCACAGTGTCAATTTAAAGAAAAATACATGTGGCTTCTAACAGTATATGCAGTAGCAGTAAAACGTGTGGTTCTTTTTTGTTTTGTTTTTTTTTACAAATAACCAAACATATGCGATCACATGAACAAACTTACACAGTATTTAGGTGCCACTTAGCAGCCGACCCCTGAGTCAATTATGGAGGCAGCAAGAAAACAATGTTGGGGAGCAAGATCAGACAGGGCTAACAGAAAACAGGCTGCATTCTGCATTCCAGGACAGGCAGCCCAACACAACACAGACACAGAGAGAGACACAGAGACAGACCATCTCTGGCCTAAAACCATACATCTGCCCTGCTCCCCCAGACAGGATGAGCTGTGGTGAATAGGACTTTTTTTTGCCTCCCGCCATTCCCGTCATTTGTGGGGAGTGGAAGAAGAGAAAAGAACAGAAGGAGAATGAGGAGAAACTCCAGAGTTGGTGATGAGTTTATTGTACTTGCGCTTTTTGGATACTGTGGCGCCCTGAATGCAATTTGAGCGGACCCAATGAACATGTCAGTAAACAGCTAAAATTAACTATTTCTATTTCTATACATAAAAGTTTATTTTAAAGTGTTAAAGTTTAAATGTTCAGAGTGAGGGTCGTCAAAAAAGAATACATTTTTAGAAGTCATTTTGTAATGAGCTCAGTTTTTTTTAGAAAGTAATGTACACAGTTTATAATTATTTAATTAATTATTTATTCTCTCATTAACCCATCATAACTACTGATGCTGCCTAATTCTGACTAAGACAAAGAAACTACTACGATTGTCCTCTTCCAGCAGGAAGTAGCAAGGTAAAAATGGCTTTACATGGAGATAAAGTTATTAACGAAGACTTTAAAAGGCACACCAACATTTACTAAACTATCCTTGATTTACATTTCACCACTATCCTGTCCACACACATATATGCAGACAAATACCTTTACAAAAACATACTGTTATACTGTAGACACAAACACAACCACACACATATGCACTCCGCTTCCCCTCTTATGGGTCAAAGACCATCTGGCAACTTCGAGGTTTACTTTCAAGGCACTGTTTTAATTAGCAAGATGTTTTATTAGATGAGAAATTAATCAAAAGAATACAAACACACAGTTAATCTGGCAAAAATGTGAAGGTTCCACATTGTTTATCATAAGCCATCTGTGTGAACCCTCTCAAAGTTGAAAATTGCAGAATCTTTTCTTCCCTCTGTTCTCTTTCCCTACTTTGTGTGCACGCCTTGAAAGCACACAGTGAGCAAGATCAACTAACCATAATATAAAGGCTGATCCTTCTCTGGTGAGAAGAGGCAGTGAAACAGTCGATTTTAATTTGCTTTCGAAATATGTTTTACAGTTTTGGGCACGAAAGGCTTAGACTAACAGAGACCCAATCTACCTCATTCATCATCCATGTCCCTTTGGAGAGGAGACACAGAGGGCTGGCGAGAGAACTCCTATTAAAAGTAAATTAGACAGAAAATCTCTTCAGCAGCCCAAAGGCAGTCAAAGACAGATTCTTTTTAGGAAGTTTTTGTTGAAGGGATGACAGCTGAGAACTAATGAGGACATAAACAGCAAAGGCCACATGATGGACAATTACTTACTGTGCCTCTTACTGTATTTAAGGCTGGGTCTTGAGCCTAAATACTTTCCTTGTACCAACCAAAATACGTCTCAAGTATTGAAATTTTCAAGTACCAAAAATTGGCACTGGTGGCTTGGTCAGATTGATAATCTTTCTTATTTATGCCTTGATTAGACATTTATAGGTTATATGATAATTTTGCCAATATTAGACAATAAATTATTAAAGCAAAGGTATAGTACAGCTGCTCTGTGTCAAGACACATTTTTAAATGTTTGGCTTATTATAAAACACATTCTCAGGGAGAAGCAACAAAAAATGTATTGTATCAAAACTGACTTATTCTGTTGGGATTGGTATCAAAACATTGTGATGCCCAACCCCGTTCCTTCCTTTTTTTAGTAGAAGTATTTGAGGGAAATTTCATACTTTTATTGGAGAGATTACAGTAAAATAAGGGTAGAGATGGATAAGGAATGACATGCAGCAGAGGTCTCAAGCATAAACAGTAAAATGCTATTTATAATTGGCACCTAAACCCATTGGAAACCAGGCTGCTCAAACCCTATTTTTTTTATTGATAAAGAAGATAAAGAAACTTCAGGCCATACCCTTATCCACTGGTTGGCTTTTCTTTCCACAGCACTGCTTGGGTGCTCAGAGTACAGTCCCCACAGACACTGAAACAACAGGCCTCTGCTGGTAGCTGCAGATAACACAACACCAAAAATCAAAGGTTTGATAACTTCATAGGCTTCTACATGCATTTTTGTTTAACATAACACTCCCCTAATACAGAAGCAGTTGAAGATTTTCAGAAGATACACTCACCATCAGAAGTGACGTAGGGATTCCAGCACAGTCGGCCGAGAAACTGGCCCAGGGATGGCAGCGTCTTCATGGTCTCAGTTGTGGAGTTCTTAGGGAATAAAACAGAGATACACAACAGATTTAACAGTCGTGATTTTTTTTATACTTTTACACCTTTGTGACTGCAAGCTTAGAAATAATAACTTAAATGAGTTAGAGCTCTTAGTGGAAGGCATATACAGTTGTGTTGTTTTTTTCATCTGGCAAACAAGTAAAACATGACAGATGTGGTACCAGTAGTAAAAAAATAAGTTCTCTTTCATCGTTTCACTGTATGGTAGACATTTACGCCCCCTCATCTGTTTCTTCCTCTTCTGTTTTATCCTTTTAACCTAGCAACCTTCTGCCACAACACCAAACATTAGGAGATGCAAACAATCCCAAATCTACTTAATGACTAAGGATATAGACTTGAATAGCAGACAGAGTACATTACTGTGCAGGTGCACAGTACATTACTCACGCATCACCTTTGTTTCCTGTGTTTTGCTCATGTTGCAACTCCCACCATAGTGTCAATACATGAGACATGTGAGAGATACACAGTGCAGATCAGGGCTCTGGTTGAGGGTGCTATACCTCTAAGGGTTTAAATATGTGTGTCTGTGTGTGAGAGAGTGTCTGTGCTTGTTTATCCAGCTCAAAACAAAAGGCCATATGATTTATTTCACCTCACAGCCAATTAAAACATCCAGAGGGTTTCAAGCTCAGGCAGACACAGCATTGAAGAAATTGAGTAAACTTTAATCCTGACTTTCTATACGTTTTGGTTTTGAAATATTTAACTTTCCCAGATGAACTTCACTTTTAAAAGTTTGGAAAGATTCCAATTAAATGTCAGGGCAGCCCGCTGGAATGTAAAACAAGACTCGGTCTACAGTAATTTCAGTGAGCGAATACCAAAAACAGTACAAACATGCATCTGGTCCATTTAAAACACAAGGCTGCTTGTCACAAATCTGATTATTCAAAACCAAAGCCAAACAGAAGGTGATTATTAGACTTGTTTGGCAGTTTAACCAGAACCAACAGATCTTTTCTTTCTGGTTTAATACATCAAATTATTTTGTCATATTTGTCAGAAGATTAGTCAGGATTATTTGTGCTTGTCCAGTGCAGGACACACAAGAAAGAAAGTCAAGCTGGAGACTGAGACAAATGGCTTCAGTCTGGATAATTTCTGATTCAAGATAACTATAAACACACAGGTGCACTACTTATCCGGGTTTAATGCATCAAAACAGGGCAAACTATATTTTTACAATATGTCGACTGTAGTGGGACATACAGAAAACAGATCAAAGTGGACGTGTTACTTCAATTTACAAGCGTGTCTGCACGTGTGCATGAATCATGTTTATGGGTATTTACAGTATTACTGGTATTCATCCCATATTAACAGACTGTATCGTACATTTACTTTGATGCAGGAGAAGCGCACACAAAAAAATCTGACATAAGCCCGCTGTAACTGAAGCAGCAAGCTGTTGCTCAACCAAAGAAGATTCGGCCTATTTCACTGCCATGTACACACAGCAGAGGTTGTGATGTTGGGTAATCAGGAACTGATGTGACCCTAGAATATGGAAAAACATGGACACCAATTTAAAATTTAACCTAGTGCTCCTCTGGTTGTTTCCAAAACATTTCCCTGTCCTTGCCCCCTCATCATCCTGTCAACCTCATTGACACTCCACTTATATATACACCCCTTAAAAAGCTTTATTTCAATCGCCACTATTAGCAGAGGTGAAAATTAGCTGCAGAGTTCACAGTATTTGGAGCCAAAATCTAACAGCAATTAGCAGTACTGTATGGGGAGTTTATAAAACAGAAAGAAGAAAGGAAAAAAGAATTGAAGAAAAAAGATTTTTGATCCCATGCCAATATGCATCAGTAATGACCTGTCTGAGAAATAAGAGCAATGAGCAAACATGGAGATGCCTCAGTGTAGTATTGGCTGAAAGGAAGATGTTAAGTATTAGGCCTATAGGTTGAAAAAAGGGCATTAAACAGACAAGGAGACTAACTTGACTCACTCAAGTGGATGAGATCACCATTAATGGGAAGCAGAACGGTAATAGGCCATGTAGGGTTTCTCTAAATGCCCCCACTGTGCCCCCCCACAACACCACCAACGCTGTCTGGAAAACAGCCCTCACACTCAGCCTTCCTATCAATCCAACAACACATGGTAAACGTTGTGTGTGAGTATACATGTGCATTTGTGTGTTGGTGATGCAACCGAAGAGGAATGTTCATTTACAATAAGAAGTTTACTAATGCTTTGCAACTGCCTGTAAGAATGAGCGATTGCAACAGAAAGTAATTATCACTGCCCGTCAGGGCCAGAATCGCCATCAAGGCCTTGTCAACATTGTCCCTAATGATAAACGGGCTCTGAGACAATGTGTCTTGTCTTGATTAGGGACAGACGTCTCAGACAGAAGTGACTGATTATGTACTAACCAGGGAGGCAAATTGCACAAGTTTATAGACGAGGACAGAGAGAAAAGTGAGGAAACACTTCTGTCCCTGACATCACTGAGCTATAATCAAACTTGCTCTAACCTTAAATAGTGAAGTTACTATGGTGAGCAAATAAATATACACTAGAGTGTATTGTCAAGTTCCCCACACCCTGTATCGAGCTTCCTTTGGGTAGCAGGACTTTCCAATCAATCTCTTTGATGAGTGATGTAATACCACAGCGGTGGTATAGCAACCATGGTAAAATAAAATCTTTACTTAGGGCAACACTTATTTGCCCACTTTCCTAGAGTTACAGAAGAAGATCAACACCACTCAGATATTTTTTGTTTCAATATGACGATGGAGCCAGCAGTAAGTCAGCAAAAAAGACCGGACTCTCTGCATCTGATAAATGTAAAAGTATTATCTCATTCGTCTAAACTTTCAAAAAGACATTGAGAATATGTCATTTTATGGGGCTTTATATGTAGGACCATTTCTTGGCTGGGCACAGAGACTTTCTGAAATTTTAGCTGGTTTCCTAGCAACCTCACAGTGATGACAAGACTTGTGGAAGTTAAAAAGTCTGGAAAAAGAAGACTAGGCTGGCGCACAACCTGCTGTAAAACAGTGAACTGTCATTTTTACATGCCAGATTTTGTACAGATTAAATAAGCGAGACATTACATTTTAGTGAGCAACTGTAAAAGTGCTGCTGGGTAGATTTTGTTACCTTCAGACAGAATCTGAATATTGTTTCCCTGAGTTTCAAGTTTTTACGCAAAGCTAAGCTAAATGGCTGCTGGTTTCAACTTTTTATTGAATGGACAGTGATCTTCTCATCAAACTCAAAAGCAAACAAGGGCCAAACTATTCTTTTGTGAAACCCTTTCTCCAGTCCTCTAACCAAGTGTAAACCTGGAAATTAACAATAGGTCGGAATATTTCTCATCCCAGGGAATAAGCCACAGGAAAGTTGTTAAGTCATCAAAGGATGAACAACGCTGCCAAGAAGCAGGCTATCCTCAGCCGGTCTTTTATGAGCCCACTGCCAGTAAAAAAGATTTCAACCCAATTAAGCTATACCATTCTTCTTTCTTCCTTTGTATGCTCTCCATCATCCTACACACGCTGACACCTCTGCATGACATATACCAAGAATAATGCTAAAGGAGAAGGAGACAGACAGATAAAGATAATAGCCAGTCAATGCTCGAGCTATAAAAGAAAAATATGGCTTGCTGCCCAAGTACAGAAAAAGTAGAAAGTAAGACAGACACTGAGACTGATTCTAACCATCAGCAGGGTGTTACAGTAAAACACATGGGCTGTATGGAATCACAAATTAAAACCTGCAAAAGCACAGCGGCTGTAAGTCCAACAAGAAAAAGATTTCTTACGTGCGAGAAAGCGAGAGAGAAATGTGAGAGAAAACCGGTTATAAGAAGCAGAGAGACTAGAGAGCATGAAGGAGCAAGAGCTGGCGGCAAGGTCGCGGTAACACTGAAATCTCACAGTCCTTCACCCCTCCTGTCCTCTGCCCCCTTCCCAAATTTGCTGGACCCGATGTGGGGATACATTAGGTTAGCACTGGAGGTCCCAATGCGGCTATTACCTGACTAACTCAACACTGCAGTACTGCCAGCCAGACATACACAGCCTCTGCACAGCACAGAGTGGCCTCTGTTAGCAGGACCTTACCAACGCTGGACTTACTGTTTATTCCCTGGCTAGGACTGAGAGTGAACGTGTGCATGTTTGTGTGTGTGCGTGCATGTGTGTGTGTAGTAGACATGCCGGTGTTTGAATTAACTTAATGCTTCATTAATCAGACAGCTGTTTGGCCTAACTGATTAACTGTTCTAATATACTTCATTAGGTAAGGTGTGTCAAGTCTGTAAAACAGGAAACTTTGTGGATACCGACCATTTTATTAGATTTGAAAAGGGATCTGGGAAATAAACTGCAGAACCACGACTTCCAAATCTGTCAAGCATATAAATCTCAGAACAAAAGAAATGATCCGATGAGACACAAGCTTCAGGTTTTCACTACATCTGCTTACCATGTTGTTGATATGTGTTAGGAGTTGCTGGAGGAAATCCCTCAGTCTGCTCAAGTGCAGGCAGGTGTCTCTCTGCGTGTCTGGCCTGTCAGCCTGGCCCCATGCCACTGCTTTGTCCAGCCAGAGCTGCATCTCCTGGACGTTCAGCGGGGGATCTGTCGTTTGTTGGAGCCCGATCAGTGGCTGCAGCTGAGACATTTTGCTCCTTGTCCAAGTGAATGTACTTAGGACCCAAATGAGATCCTAAGTGAGACAAAAAACAAAGCCGTAGTCAAGCGCAAGGATTACAGACAGAAAAATATCTTATCATCTGTATTTAATCATCTTTGCTTTGTTACAATTACTGTTAGGCTGTGTGATGTCAACATTTTTACACTCTGATCTTGACTACACATCATATTTCAAAGTACCAT
>JBAJHX010000076.1:19376580-19391189 GCA_037176925.1 Amniataba percoides | reverse complement strand
AAATGTGTGTGCAATCCTAAACCCGTTTAGTTTTTGTTCGTCATTTACAGCTCCCTGTAGATAAGCTATAAAAATGTTATTTGGCATGTGAATATGTATTTTTGTTTTATGTGTCTTATGATTTATATTATCAACTTCTCTCTGATTATATCTGTCTGTTACATTTTGAGAGACATTGCTCGTCATTGTTTTGCTTTACTTGTATGTCACAATCCCCTCCTTGGAGTTATCACATTCAAACCCATGTGACACACACACACGCACAAAAGTAGAAAATAAAAATCCAACACAGAGGGGCCTTAAAAGGAAATCACAACCCACCCAGCCTCTACTGCCTTATAATGTCTAATGTGAGCAGTCACAGAAGATGCGTGTAAAATCCTGCCAAGAGGAGCAGATCTTACCTTACATAACCCCTTTTTTACATCTTTCGCATGTAAGGAAATCCCTTATTGGTCTGGTAAGGAGAAATACATGGGACCAAAACAAGCACATATTTACTGCATCCTACTTTCTCTTTCATGGGCAAACACATGTAGTCACAAGAACACACTTTTTTTATGGCAATTCCAGGCATTTTTAAAGCATGCTTCTTTATTGCTTTTAGAGGAAACTGGGGATTGGCTGAGAAAGGGAGAGAGGTTCTGTGACCAATGTGAAACAGCACTGCATGCATAAGCCTGTACACACCAGCACGCATACACACACCACACGCTGAATTTGCTGTGAACTTTCACAATTAAAAATACAAATTTTAAATACAAATAAATAATATTAGGGTGTCATTACATGATGTTCACATATTTATTTCACACAGGATATAAATATAAATAGATTTACGTTGTGCTTTCTAACTGCATATCTATGTATGCATGTGAGTGTGCATTTGTGTGTGTGTGTGTGTGTGTGTGTGTGTGTGTGTGTGTGTGTGTGTGCGTGTGTCCCACAGGTTAATCTGCTACTCCCTCTGATTACAGATGGTTAGATATATAACACAGCTGCCTGCTACAGTCTGGTAATCAACCAGTAAGAAGAGAAGCAGCTGAGACTCCACATTTGCAATCAGTCAGTTAGAAAATCATTGCCAATAAAAGTCCAGCTGTTACATCTAACCCCCAACTTTTAATTGTCCCTTTCACTGGCAGATTAAAAAATAATTGTAGTATTACTGGTAGTATTAATAAACAAATATTTGACAGAATTTTTTTATTTCAGTGAACAGACAAAACTTTTTTTCAATGTTGTATAAGATATTAATCTCATACTGTTAAATCAGTGACTATAAGAGCAAAAAAAAAGATGGACATACTTTATAATGTTTAAAATTTAAGAATCTCTTCTGGCCTTATTGGGCCCCGAGGACTCGACTTGACCTGAAAATGGCAGGGAGTCGGCCCCCAGTGCAACTTCATCCCTGTCACTCACTGCTCACTGCGTCAACAACCCGATAGCAGGGAGGTGTATCTGTGACATACTGTATCAGACACACACATTATACTTGTAGTCATACAATCATATGCACTGCACAGAAACACACGCACACACACATACACACCTGCTTTCTATTAGTCCAGTAGATTGCAGGGAAATTGAGGGGGAGTGTTAAACACACACACATCCATCTATCTGCCCCTCTGTCCACGATAATTACACACTTCCTGCTCTAAAATCCTTCTCCGACAGCTTCCACTCCAATCACGTCTCTGTTTAGGTTTGAGTATGCGTGTGTGTGTGTGTATGAGAGCAGGTTAGTTTGCAGACCCACGAGTAGTTTTCATTGGTTCATCAGTGGTGAAGCAGACACACCACATACTCTGAGTAAATATGTGGCACGCAAGGAGATATGAAAGAAAATAACTTGCAGCACTCCTGCTTATTTGAACAGTTTCAGATGTTTCTGTGCGTGTCATGTTTTGTCTGTAGTACCAGGAAAACTGTCGAGAAATCAAGAAATATTAATCTGAAGTGAGTTTAATTAATTTACCATAACAAAATACTATAGTGTAACCATTTTTCTTGATGAACATTTTCTTACATTGTTATTATTATTATAATTTCACTCATTTCATTGTAAACTCTACCCACTATATGGAATTTTTTTAAACTAATCATCTAATAAAGTGAATTGACAGGGACTACAGTATCATTATCGAATGCATGCATTCAAAGTGCTTTCTAGTTTGCCTTACACACTGATGACAGCAATTTATTATGCAAGTTGCAGACTTGACCATCAAGCACTTGGTTTGGTTCGGTGTCTGGCTCAGGGACACTTCAGTGGAGAGGGATTAAGAAGAGAAAGAAGAGAAAAGATGTTTTACCTGCTGAGTTACTTCCATTGTAAAGAAACCAGTGCATGAATGCGAAGTTTCTTCTTTTATCTGCTCTGCCAGATTTCACTCATTGCTCATGTTATGTTTATATTTTTGCTTGATAAATTGTATATATTCTTTTTTGTATCTCTGTCCAATTGCTTGGTCTTTTTGTCCAAGTGAGATCAGCATGACTTTGGTTCCCATTAACCAAGTTGATATAGCAATGAAGTATTGGATCTTGAATCCTCATTAACGTCTAAAAAAAAGAACTTTAAAGAGTTCCAGTTGGACAATGGAGGTCAGTGTTAAAGATATTGGTGACATCTTTTTTATTATTCTCTGTGTGTCTGTGAATACTATAAGCTCATCGCTGCGCGCTGACATCACGCATGAATGCGTGCACCCGTATCTGCATGTATATTTTCTGTGCATGTGTCTGCACGTTGATTCAGACCGAGCCTCCCTCTGGGGTCCTCAGAGCTCTCCTCCAGCCCTGTTTCTCATTAGGCATCTGTCATGGTGCCAGAATCAATAAGCACAGATGGAAGACAAAAAAAAATCTTCTCTCTTCTCCCCTGCTCTTTGTGAATGGGCAGATCATTAGCAAATTCCAAAGTGTTTACCATCATCACCGAGGAAAGACCCTCCTCAACTTTACTGTACTTTTAGTAATTTGTACCAGCATTATTCCCTTTATGACTTACAGTTTAAAACCCTCCTCCTTAGTGCAAAGTGTTGGAGACATGTGAAATCATACGCTCCAGTTTTGTTTGGCTTTGCAGAATTGTGTACTCGCTCAACACTCCCAGACACAGATGAAAATATTTAGTTGCGGGTTTCTCTCTGTCTCTCTCTTTCCCCTCTTCTGCCTCCCCCCTTTGCGTCTTAAGATCATGCATCTGTTTCCATACATTGTTGCATGTTTTCTGGCAAAGGCAAACAGCATAGTTTAAACAAAGAGGTGGGTGGTGTGTGATCATATCGTGTGTGTGTGTGTGTGTGTGTGTGTGCATGCATGCCACCAGGACTACATTAAACAAAAAAGAAGAAAGGATGACAGAATCCAACCCCAGTTTGTCATCTTCAGTGTAAATGGCTGTACATCACGCTAACTTCTTGCATGTGCTCGGCCCAATCACAGCAGTCACACACGGCCGTGTCAACACAGCGGTAATGAAAACAAAAGGACGGAAAGAGCGAGCCGGGAGGGAGAGAAAGACAGAGACAAAGGCAAATGGAAAGTAAGGAAAAGGACAAAAAGAAACACGTCCCGTGGAGGCAGAATGCTGGTGAAGGAGGGTGGAAAGAGGGAAGCGGAGGGCAGGATAAATGCTTCCAGTTTTAGCGGAAGAGGAGAGATTATGACATGGCTTGGCACCACTTCGTAGCGCTCGCCTGTAACGCAAAGAAAGAGTGGGTAGGTTTTCCACCTCCACAGAATAAATGATGCGAGGGGAAATGGGAGTAAACAACATCAGTCATTATAATTACTCTCATACGGCTACTCCCATCCACCATCAACCATCCTCCACACCCCCTTGACTCTCTTCCTCCCTCCATTTTCCATCTGTCTTTACTCCCAATCTACTTGGGAGTCTGCCCCTTCTCCAGGACTTGATTGCACCTTTCGTTGTATTCTCTTCCTCTCACTCACTTTCTCTTTCTATCCATCCTCCGTTAAGTAAATTTCCCCTTCAAGTGGCTATATCGAACCTCCTTGAATCTCAAGCTTGAGTAGGGTGGCCTGAATCTGCACCACACAGAAGAAATATGAGGCTGTGAAAGTTGGAGAAAAATACTACAAATGACCGCACATCAGCATTTCGTTTAGCGTGTTGTCTGAATGCGGCGACAACAGCCAACAGTAATAATAATCTTGGCAAATTTCTCAAGCTTTTCACTGCGCACTGTGAGAGAGATACAATCTTTGGCTCTGCTGGTGGACCTCTCTTGCAGCAGAAGCCTTTGAACGCAGCTGAATGCATAGTGAATCATGTCAGCTGTTTCTAAGAATTGGATGCGGTTCCCTGGCTGCCTTGGACCTCTACGCCGCTCTGCCTCCCTCGCTCCTCTTTTCTCCCTCTAACTCTCGTAGGATTCCTGGAGAGCTTCAGTAGTGCATAAGAAAATGTGTTCAACAAAAGAGTTTGTGGGGAACAGCCACTCACATCAAGAAAGAATGCTTGGCAATGAAAACAATTAGTTCTGATCCAAATTGTTATATATTCACTTTGGAACGAAACAATAAAAAGATAAGTGTTCAAAATGAGAAGAAAAACTCTGAACCCCCACTATAGACTGTGTATAAAGATGGAGGACTGTGTGCTGTCATTTGCTGTCATTTGAAGCCTGATTTGATTAGTAATCAATAACTGTTAACTAACACTTACTAAAGTTAAACTTATGTCTTCTCCTACTGTGTTATGACGTATACTGCAGCCAGCCATCAGGGGCGATTGCAATGTTTTGGCATTATTTTTGGGGGAACCGTTATGTCATTCACCTTTATATACAGTCAGCTGTCAATAACCATGCCAAAAACTATATGAGGCTGGGCTTACTGTTCAAGTTAGCAAGCTGACATCCTGCTGCTAAGCAGGTATGACATTTAGGGCCTACCATGTTCAATATCGTATAGTTTAGCATGTTAGCATTGGACATTTGCCAATTAGTGCTTAATACAGCTGAGGCTAATGGGGATATGAGTTGAGCACATTATTTGGTCATAAATCAAAGACAAGGACAAACTGAAATGTGCGCAGCTGCTGAATTTCATGACAATCCATCCAACCCAGAGCCGCTGAGAATAGCCACTGAACACCACAGTTGTGAACCTCATGGAAGCACTACAGGAAAAGTCAGAGCATTGCCAAAGGACATCATCTGGAAACCACGAATATCTTGTGACAATGTATCTCGTAGATATTTCACTGAAAATATTGACTTTCTGGTCAAAGGAAGTCATCAATCCCTGCAAAAGCTGTACAGATTTTTTGTCACCAAAGTGACAGACCAACCAAGTACATTGCCTGCAGCCATAGCTGTGTAGTGGCTTAAAATGTAGATGACTAATGAAGTATAACTCTTGTTTTGCTATGCAAATAGTTACAATTAAAATGTATAAAAAAGTATAAGTAAAAAGTAAAAGTAAGTTCACACTGTATGTCAAATGCAATTTTCAGTTACATTTAATAGCTTTCTCTAAACACCTCCTGTCCAATGATCATTTCTTTCACAATCCATCCACTTAACCTCATAATCGTCTTTGATTATTAGACATCTGATTTCAGAAAGCTGAATTCCAACTTTAATCACTCTCAGACATACAAACTAAGAGAAAAAAAGGGAACGAGAGGGAAAAAGAGAGAGCACAGATGCTGGAGTCCCTCTTGCAACACTTGCAAACCCGGCACAGATATATACGCTCAGAATTTGTATCCTGACAGCCGTGCATCTCTGCTCCGTCCAATATGTCAAATACCTTGCATATTTCTCACATGTCATTCTCATAAGGGTGATTCACCACAGCAGCCTGCAGAGCTGTGCTTTGACACTGGGCTCATGTAAGTCTGGCCACTGGGGACTTGGACCTCACATTCTTCTGGATCAGTCTTGTAGGAAGAACGCACTCCCTCTGTGGGAGATAAAACAGCCAGCCAAGTCAAACTGGTCCCTGGGTGGGACTGAACACCAGCTCCAACACCCTCCCAAAACCACCCACCTTGAGACTGCTGACAGAATACAATAGAACAAAATGCGATAGAGGAGAAATATGCTTTGTTATGACATTAGAGCCTCCGTACAGACATGTCAATGTGCCATCATTTGTTTTTGTGTCTGCTTCAAATTAATTTGTACACATTGTCAGACACACACACACACATTGTTTTAAGGGATATTTAAAGGACTGAGAAAAAGGTGAACTCAGGTTGAAAGTTTGAATAAGTCCAACTTGCAGGTCACTCCCCCTCCGTCACCACTGTCCTCCAGTTTGCCTTCAAAGCCCCTCCCTGCACAATCGCTGAGTATAATTTTTTCATTTTAGCATGCTTTTCTTCATTGGTCTTCTCCAGTTAACTCTGTCATACAAGCTGTTGTTGGCAATGGAGGGATGGGCAGTTTCCTCATTGCTTTGTTGTTTGGTGGTTGTTTGTCCGCCACTGCATCCACTCATCGAAGACGCAGAGCTCAACCAAGTGAACAAATTCATGGGAGAGAGGAGCTGGGATTGACACAACTTCTTATAATCCTCCTCACTCTGATTGGTTGTTCTGATTCAAGAGTGGATTTTTTTTTAAATTAGTTTCTGTTGTTTTCTCATTGCTTGTGGTTGTTTGACACGCTCTCAGATGCTCTGTTCTGATTGGTTGTTTCAGAGTTGGGTGTGGTAGATTGTTGTCCAATTAGAGGCAGCAGGTGGAGCCAGAAAAGTTTTTTTTTTCTCTGATTATCTGTCTCATGACATAATAATGTTTATAGCAAATGTGAATAAAAGTCACTTTCTGAGAGATAAATGAAGAAAAGCAATACATCTTTAAGGTGATTAGTTTAGTTTAGTTTAGCATGAAGAGTGGAAAAAGCTGAAAATGGCTATCTATTTATTTGACTACATTTGTTTAACCCTTACACAAACAACAGCATGAAAAGAATAGAAATGGTAAATTTTCTGCTTTAATCCAGCCTTAATACTACAATAAGCTATTTGCCTCAGAGTACTTAATACATAAACAAAGATATAAAAATGACAAACTGTAGGTTTTTTATGGTTAAGATAAAGAACATTTTATTTTAATTTGTTAATCATTAATTTGTTATATTTCGACAGAGCCAGGTGAGGTATTTCACCTGTTGTCATTCTTAATCCTAAACTAAACTAAGCTTTATAGACAGATATGAAAGTGTCAATCTGGGCAAGAAAGCTAGATTTTATTTGCTAAAATGTTGAACCATTTATTTGAAGCTTACATGAAGGTTAGAACAGCAACATTTAGGGTTGCATACAAAAAATGCCTGTTATATGTCCTACACAAACCTACCTACACAAATTTGTAAAAAATGCAGGTACAGTAATTATTTATTGCCATCTTCATTTTTAGCCCTCAGGATAAAAAGTTAATATTTATATTCTCAGACAACTCCTTATGCTATCTGCATTCATTTGCTGTCATTCAAGTCTGGCATTTGGAAACCTTCAGCACCTTTGACGTCAAACAACTGTTGGTACGTGCAATGTTGGACACACACAGACACACACACACAGGCAAATGCTAGTCCAAAGTTGAATGGTTTTCAAGGTGTCTGCGAGGCCTCAAAGGTAAAACCCCCATTCGTCTGGATCTGGAGTCATATAAACACACCGTGCGATGCTTCCTACAGATTTATTCTCAAACTCCGCTTTTGTAAAGAATGCGTAAATCTGGCCACCGGATCTGGCGGGAGTGCTTGTGTGTGTTTGCGTGTGTCCCATGCAGTCATGTCAACAGAGCAATCATTCATGTAGAAGGAGAGTATACACTCAGAGGGTTTAGCTCTGCCGGCAGGTGATGATGGACAAGCCTTTCAGGGAAGGAGTGAGGGATGGAAAGTGGGAGAGGGAGGGACAGATGGATGGGGGGAAAAAAGTACTGGAGCAGAGGAATAAATAATTCCCTTTTGGATAATTTCCCTTCGCGTGTGTAAGTTGCACATAGAAGCGAGGAAAATAAGAAAAGACATGAATGTGTGACAGAAGACTGAAAAAAAAGCTCTGTTGTATGGTATGTATCCGCTCCATTGTCACCCCAGTCTGGGCAGAGAGCCATGGCGGAACAGTCCATTAGTCCAGGAGAGAAGGAACTTCTTAATTGCCTCCTCTCTTTTCCTCTTTTGTCCTCCCTCCATCTTTCTCCCCCCTCCCCAGCCCCCTTTCTGTTGGAGTACAGGTACAGGAAACACTCATTCATTAACAACCTGGAGCTCATTATGTCCGATGAAGCACTCTTCACAATCTGCGCAGTTCCACCTCTGAGGGCAACTCTGAGTGTGGGTGCTTATATGTGTTTGTGAGGGGGGCTAGAGGTGAGGGGGCTAAAGGGTAAGACAGGGCCAGAAGAGGGTGGTGGTGGGGGGGGTGGCGGGGGAAATGGTGACCTGGGGTCCCTGGGTAAAAGAGGGGAGTGCGGGTAAAAGAAAAAAAGGGGGGGGGGGCTTTAAAAACATAAGAACCCAATGAACCATGTCAACCCCAAACAAGCACGGGGTGGCACCTCTCAGCTATTTCTCAAACACCGTTATCCATCCTAAATTTGCTCTCTGACTGCCATTTTACGACATGCATGGCCAACACCTGCACCACTCTCACTACCTTTGCTCGGAGAGCAAGGAGACTAAAAATGTCAAGTCCGGTCAGAAAAGTTCATAACGTGACGCCCTGCCACCCAGCTTTCCAAACACACCCTGTCATTTGTAGGAAGTCAGCCTGCCTCTTTGCACTGGTT
Source organism: Amniataba percoides (assembly GCA_037176925.1). Classification (NCBI taxonomy): domain Eukaryota; kingdom Metazoa; phylum Chordata; class Actinopteri; order Centrarchiformes; family Terapontidae; genus Amniataba; species Amniataba percoides. Next base: position 19,382,398 of record JBAJHX010000076.1, on the reverse strand, counting down.
GGACGGCATGCAACGGAGTAATGCGCCTTTATTGGCTTTAAAAGATAATGACATGCCTACTGCTCGCCTCTAACCGCTGATCCAGGGTCAGTGAGTTCCTCCGCCTCCTCCAGGTTCAGGTTCAGATGGTGGCTTGGGAAAACTGACCCTCTATTTGTAGCTAGAAACGACAGAAGGACACAGCTGGATATTTGTAAAACACAGTGTTCATCTACTGGGCAGACAAATGTTGCATTGCATGAGATGTAATTGTATTTCGATCCGAGGGGTTTAATTAGATGTTTCCTGCACGAAGGCGAGTTTGAAACTTTCTCCTACAGCCCTCGCGTTTGAGAATAAATAGCTGCCACCCATGCAGTTGACACGGCACTCTCTCTCGCTCACCATCGGCGTAGCGAGCTCAAGGCAACATGCCCTTTTTCATTACTCCGAACAGGCCAGCTGTATTGTAACTACAACCAATTTCCTTGCAGTCTATAAAGCTGTCAATCAAAATCATACGAAACAGGGAGTGGAGGTGGGGGGTGCAGGGGCGGAGCTGGGTGGGCTGTTGGGGAGGGCTGCAGGGCTCCAGACCAGATGTCAGAGTTTTACAGTGCAGGACACGACAGACGGAGGGAGGAGGGAGGGAGGTGGGAGGAGAAAGGTCATGTTTACCTGTAGCTTTGCTTAACAGGGAATACCGGAGATTATGGACTTGCATGGAGGTGATGTTTGTCATGTCTGGCTGTCACTAAATAGGATAAAGCTATTACTTTGATTTAAGACAAATCATTAAAGAAAGTTAGAGAGTTATGGAGGGCGTCTCTGAAGTAGTATGTAGAATTTTAAATAAGTGGTGAAAGGAATACTTTGATATTTTAGGAAATATTCATTTGCTTTTTTTTACAGACAGTAAACATAACCTTTTAACACTACATCATGTTATGTTTAAAACTTTAAAAACAGTCAAGCAAGCTGTTTCCAGTCTTTCAGGTAACTCTGCAGAACAAGTGTCTTTCCCAAAATGTCAAAAATCCATCGGAACAATCAACTCACAGTCACACCAAAGCATTTTTTTTAAGTTTCCATTTATTAAAGTTATGAACAAAGAGACAAATAAGTTATAATATTTTTATTTGTTAGAATTCTATCAGTGTTTGAACATTAATATTTAGAGAGCTAGTACAATTTTCTACTTTCATGGCTAGCCTTTGACAAACCCATAGAAACAGCTGTCTCTCTCCAAGGATCGGAACATAATACTGAAGGGGAGGTGTTGATGTTGTCTCACAAGACAGTTAGCAGTGAAAGTGTGCACCTTAAGGTTTTTTTTTCTGTTATGGTATATCATTACATATAAACTCTTTAAAAATATACTTCTGTCAAATACCTTGACAACTACTATGTACACTACAAAAATAAATTTTCATATAAATAAATTATATGGCATACATTTATCTTTGTAACTGAAAACAGCATACATCCACGCCAACCGAGACCAAAATGGCAGTCTGGAAGAACCACTGATTTTTTTTCCTTTTAAAATCCTCTAAGAGCTATGATGAGACCTGTAGTGTAAAATGTTATATACTCTTTTTTTCCTATTTAACATTAGTAAGCACTTTATACAGATCAAACTCCATTAATGTAAAAACATTAAACTGTAATAGTGTTTTTTTTCAATAGACATAAAAATCCCTGCATTTGTTATCCACTGGCATCACAACAATAATGAAAGAAAAAATAACAACATATTTTATATTACAAAAATATAAATATCGCAATTGAACGTTTGAAAACAAAAACAAACAAAAAACATTTAAAAATGAATAAAATAGTTGCCAGCTATGATTCTCTCCACTACTGCCAATGTGACATTGGGAGAAAACAAAATGAAACAATAACAGAAACAAACAAACAAAAACAACAGAACAACCTATTTTTATGCAAGCAGCTAACATAGCACGGTGGACAGGAGGAGGAAATCTGCAAAGACTTCTGGGAAGAGCAACATGTGTTCGACAGGAAGTGAGAGTGCAGAAGTGGGGGCAAACTGAGGTGTGGAGGGGGTGAGTGACGGGGTCAAAGGGGCCCGGTCTGGAGCCGAGGAGGGGGCTACAAGTATGCATGACACACATGCAGATATAAACTGGCCATTGCTGGTAGAAAGAGGGGCTGGTAGTGTAAACTCTGACCCCTGAGGCTCTGGACTGGCATTGATGGGGTGGGGGTGGGGCGTCCAATTAGTGTCATGGCATTATGTTGAGGATTTTTATTAGCTGAGGTCAGTTAGGACGGCTTAGGCCAAACTGGGGCCGGTTGTCTTTACTGTCACTTACGGAGAGCTGAGACACAGTAAGAGGATGGTCTGCCACATACATTAATGCTTATACACACAAACAGAGACACACACTGAGCACATCAGGCCATGTAGGGCTTAGCCCTTAGCAGGCTGCGTGGGTTAGCTTATTGGTTGGATAGAAATAAAAGAGCTACTTGAGGCGAGATATTCCTGTGAATGAAGTTTAAATGCAGTCAAGTGCCATGTTTAATCGGGTCGCACAGTATACAGTCTGAACTTTAGCTTATGCACTATACACAGCCACCGAGGGTGTCCTTAGTGCCCCGTGTTGACCCTGTTCCAGAATCAGTAATGTGAGTGTCCCTGTAATAGTGAGCTTCTGAGGTGGGTTTTCTGCTCATACGTCAGTATACGAGACAGAACCTGTTTTAAGCCTGCTAGGGTTAAACAATACAGAACCTCGTACAGTAAAATACCAGAGAGCAGCCTAACAGACAGTGATACAAAGCTGAGAGCAGAGACAGGTTTCAATGCAGAGGCAATAACTAAAAGAACGAAACAAAAAAAAAAAAAACAGCTTTTAAAATTTCTTCATATCTGCTCGTCTTAAATAGCACGCATAGCGTGTCAAGTTAAACAGTAATTGTTTCATAACTACCACAGGTTTGTGATAAAATTAATAGTTTAACATGCGTACCTTTATACAATAATAAACACACACAAACGCGCACACACACTCATATATACCATAGCCCTGTTTGATAATTCTAACAATTTCCCTCATGTTTAGATGAGTGTAAATGTTAGTCTGTTCTGAGGATGTATTTTATGTATAAGCCAGAAAATAATGGGGCTGTTTCACATCATACGGCCCTACACCAGACTACTACACACACACACAAACGCATACATACACACATATACACAGACAGATCACTTCTTTTGTTTAAAGAGACATTTGCATAGAGTTATAAATGTATATTATTTAAAAAAATATTTTGAGCAGCAACAGTGAATGCTGACAGGTATTTTCGTCTAGATGAAGCTTCCTAATGGCACAGATCCACAGATGAGTGAACAGTAATCAGAGATCTATCTCTCTCTCATACACACACCCTCTCACACACACACTTACACGCACACATACAATATAAAATGGCAGCCCCAGTCTGTTAACATGAGGAGTTGTACAGCTCCTAAAATTATAGCTACTTTTTGTTCATATTTACATATGTATACATCTTTTAAATATAGATAGAAATATCTAAGACAATAGTCGACTGGGTTACAGTAAGAAAGAGCACCACGACGGCAACACTGGCAAGTCTCGCTGCTTAAGGCCGGAGGGGAGCTGGGCTGGGCTATGCTGGGCTATGCTGTGCTGGGCTGGGCTGCGCCAGGCCGGGTCAGCTGCTTAGTAATACAGAGGAGTCCATCTTTGGCCGTTGTACTTCCGTTCTCCAAGACTGGAAACAAAAAGGAGGTTGTATTGTTAGCACTTCATGAAGAAAGTGAAAAAGTACAAATGTACAACATAAGGCTCTACTGCAGTACCTGAAGGCTCACCTCAGCTTGCCCGTCTGCCGCTGTTGCTCTCAGCTACCTCAAACTCCAAATCTTGGAGCTCCATGGCCTCCACATTGACTGCTCTGGGCCCCGTGTGGGTATCCAGTGGCACATGTGGGTCCTGGAAGGCAGGCTCCGGCTGCTCCGGCCCTGATGGGCAGTAACTGTCTGTTGCAGTGTATCCTGGATAAGACGAAGCGGGGGGGCTCTGATTGGACAACGGGGCCGGGTGGACGGCGACAGTGACGGAGGCTGACGCTGTTACCGTGGTGATGGGTTGGCAATACGGGGAGGGATTGGGGTGGTGGTGCGGGAGGTGGTGATTAGGCTGCGAGCTGTGGGAGGTGCGGGCTCTGTGGCCTGCTGAGTGTTCCCTGTGGCCGTGTAAGCCATGATGGCCCCCAGCCTCAGTAGCAGTTTCAAAAGCGTCCATGCGCGGGCGGGCTGGGGGCGGGGCCTGCCAGTGCGACTGGCTCTTGGGGTCCCTGCTGCTGTTACGCTGAGTAGTCCCAGGCTGGGGCCCAGAATCACAACCCTGAGACGACACGGGCTGTGGAGCAAAACAATAAAATATTTATTATTTATAAGAAACCTGCGATTAAAGACAGATACATGGGACACATTTGGGGTTATTTTCTTACCGAAGACACGCTATAGGACGGAGGGTCAGGCTGTCTAGCTGAGCGCCTGTGCCCTGAGCCTGCTCTCCTTTCCTCCTCTGTCCTGGCTGCTCTGCCCCTGCTGGTCTGGAGGTGGTACTGCTGCTCCTCTGCTCGAGTCTGTCTCCTGTGCGAGGGAAGGTGGTAGTTGTGCAGCTCCTGGCTGATGCCGGACACCGTGGTGTTAGAGCTGTACTCCGAGTCCGACGAGTCTGAAGCTGCGCCAGAGGTGGTGGTGGCCGCGGCGTTGTGGTGAGGACGGACTGAGAAGTGGACCACGTGCGGAGGGGCCTCCGGGGACGGGGTGGGTAACCGGCTGCGCCCATCAACTGGAGACACCTGAAAAGAGAGACGAAGAGGAGACAGCAGTGAGTGACTCATATTCAACTGCTCATCACCAGCTACCAACTCTTTTGAATGAAAATTGCCTTTTTTTTTTTACATCCCATTTTGTTACAGTTGTATATTTTGAGATCTTACCTCTGGGTAGGGCCCAAAGTATGACAGTAATACTGGAAGAAGAACCAATCCATTCAGCACTCCAAGAACTGTTAGGATGGCCAACACTGCAAAGAAATACCTGCAACACACAATGGACACACAAAAATAGTTGAACACCTGGAATAAACTTCAATCTCAGGAATAATTTAACTAAATGCAACACACCGCATGCAAAAAATTCCCTCGCTTCCCCTGTGATACAACAAACGTACACTAAAAACGCAACAAAGGCGACCACTTCAGAACGGGGAAAGTTCAAGACTGAAAAAAAAAAAAGCTGCTAAAACCAACACAGACAGACGAGAAGAGAAACAGAGCAGCCAAAGAAACAAAGAAAATACCTGTGCAAACCACAGAAGTTTAGACGTGGGGAGACATGTGCAAGATCAACCATTACACATGCCCGAAATAATACTTCCACAAAGACACCCGGCCACTCCTCAAACACACACACACACACACACACACACACACAATCACAGACACAAACACACACATAAACCCCCCACAGACAGGCAGGCATGCACTGTGGTTTTGAGGAGCAAAACAGAAATGTACCTTGTGTGTGTTTCTAAGTCCTGCCAAAGAGGGTTAGTCTTAAAGAAGCCGCGGAGAGAAAAGAAAGGGGAAGCATAATTAGCCAGAGCTGGTTAATTCAAAGGCACGGGAGGAAAGGGGAAAAAAAAAAGAAGAAGGGGCTGGGGGGGGGGGGGGGGGGGGGGGGGGGAACTCAAAAACCCCCCCCTCCCCCCCCCCCCCCCCCCCTCCCCCCGGAGGGGTTTCTTTTTTTGTTGAAAAGGGGGGGGGG
>JBAJHX010000076.1:19360073-19374231 GCA_037176925.1 Amniataba percoides | reverse complement strand
TGTGTGTTTGTGTGAGAGCGTGTGCATTAGCGCAGGCCTTGTGTGCACATGAGAGAGTTTGTGTGCCTGCAAATCACATGTACTTGCTCCCTCTTCTTAAAGGAGCAGGTCGACCTACCCAGCCACCTCAGCTACTTGAAATTATTCACTGAGCTCACTGGAAACTTCTCATAATACTCCAGGCTTGAAAATGCACAGAGTCATTCATTTTCCTCCCTCGTACGGCGACTGGTTGCTAACTCCTCTGTCTGTCGCTTACAAGAGCACGCACTCACAAAAGGAGCCACCGGCGCAGAGCCCCCGCAGTGTGTCGGTTTTAATTTCCACTTCTCCTGTCTTTCCACGACTGCCTTCTTGCCCCCCCACCGTGCTACTCCTTCCCATGCTTATAAATGTCTAGCGAGGGCAGTTAAACTATCTGAAGGAGATTACAAAATCCAGAGGACTTTCCTGCTCTCCCTCCCTTTTTCTTTCGCTTTGTTCCCCCCCCTCCAGCTTCTCCCACCTACTCCCTTCTAGCCCTCCTCCTCCTTCTTCTCCTGACCTTCAACTCTCCATCTTTCCCCCGGTTTCCCCTAAAATGTCAAGCACGAGAGACAGTAAGGGGGAGAAGAGGACGATGAAAGAAAAGACACAAAAGGAGGAGGAGGGTGGAGAAAGATAAAGTCCTTGTTTATGAACTTTCTTGGAGATCAAGCCCCCAGAAATCGAAAAGAAGAAAAAAAAAAACAGGCTTGTCACCAGTTGCTGGAAAAGGGATGAGGTTTACAGAGAGGGAATACAAAAGGGAGATGTGGGTGGAAGATGAGAACGAGATGGGGGGTGGGGGGGTGAAGAGCCTTCATGCATGATTGGTGTCTCAGGTAGATTCCTCTGTGACACGCAGGTTGAGGCACGGTCTCAATGGTCTCCTGACGCCACATCATACGATAACCTTTGTACATGCGGTCCTGTGCACATATACATATACTTTTGCACTCACCTGACGATAAAGTCAAACTCAGAGCCAGCGAGCATCAGGACGCCTAATAAGGTGGAGAAGGCGCCATCGAGCACCGGAGCAAACATGTGCTCCAGCGCCAGCACTGCCCGCTTGTGACGATCCCCTATGGCTGTCAGGAACGCCTTCAACACACACACAATAACATCATTTATGTCTCGTTCTCGAGGGGAACACTGCCTCCAAAACTTATTTTAATCTGTATTTGCCTACCAGGGCCACGTGGACGGTGAACTCCACTCCAATGCCCACAGAGGCGATGAGGATGACCACTGGGACGGCGCTCAGCTTGATTCCCATCAGCCCCATGAAGCCAAACAGCTCCACAGTCATGAGAGAAAGCACCAACACCTGGAGGGAAAGGAGGAGCCGCTGTTAGAACGGAGGCTGGTTGATAAATCAATATGAAAAGTGATTATACAAGTTTAATCAAACACTGGGGAGGACAGAGATAGGCCAGGGTCAGGCTGAAAAGGGTCCCATGCAAAAAAAAATACATTTTATATCATACATTTTGTATTACAAACCAATATTGACAAGCATTATATTTTCCTCAACATCTGTCTTTGTGGAGAAAAGAGATGGTTTCTGCAGGTTTCACAAATGTGTTTTTCTCTTCTGTGTTTCAGTCCAAAACATAATTATAATACCTTCCACCCAAAGTGGTAAGAAAATACCAATCAGCCTAGAATTATAATGCACATTTCCCAGGTGACAGAGCTGGAAAAAATATGGAAGATCAGTGGATCAAACTACCCTAAATGGAAAAAATCTTCTATTTTCTATTTGTGTACAGGAGATGGATAGGGAGCAAGAATACACGGGATGATATGTGTGAGTTTCTCGATAGTACAGACGTGTTAAGTAGTAACCGTGCATGTGTGTGGAGGCTTCAGCGCGGAGTGGGACAGGAGCTGGGAGTAAATGCCATTATCAGCTGACAGGTGTCAGGTTACATGGGGCCCAAATCCTTTGAAGAAGGCTGAGGTGGGCAGGGTGGGGGGAGAGCAGCATGTATGTGCATATACAATAAGTGAGTATGTGCAGTGTGTGAGTGTCCATGAGGGGGTATTTGCGTGCCTGGCTTTGTTTACACTTTATCCTCCAGTGCACCTTGGGTGATTTGATCACAAGTGGACAAAATATTTGATCACATTCTGAGACTTTCAGGGTTATAAACTTGCAAGATTTGTCCATTTTAATCTTTTAAGATCTCAGTAGACTTGTAGATATCCTGTTACAGACAAGTCAGGCAAGACTTGGAGGTGTTTAGGTATATTTTGTTCTTTTAAGTCGGAGTTTCTACGGAATAAAAATTTCAATCGAGAACATGGAGCGGAGGCAAAACCAGATCACATGAGCAGCAGTCAATATCAAATGGATTAGACACATCTGTATACATTTAAACACAAGACACAAGGTTTAAAACAGGCCTTGGTCTATGTGGATTTCAGGGCAAATAGCTGAGGGGCTTTGAAAGAGCTTAAGGTTGAGGGTTTGACGTTGGAGGCCTGGCAGCGGCTTGGTCTTGGACAGAGCAAATGGTTAAACTTGACGCCTCTCCATAACTCGTCTTTTGATCTCGCTAGTAAAGCCTGAAGGATGAACATGAGGTCCCCTCCTCCCCTTTTTAAGGGCTCGGGTGGCCTGGCCACTGCCTGTCGTAAAATACAACCCACCAGAGAGAAAAACCAGAGCGCTCTGTGTATGTGTTCCTGTGTGAATTATGTACCTGCGTGTTTACACGTTCGTGCTGCGTGTGTGCAAGTATATACATATCTGCGTGTGTGCTCAAAGTATGCATCGTGCGCTCGCCCGTGTATGCGAATGTGTTTTCGAACGTATCCTTGGAAACTCCTCTTGTGAGAGGACGGGGAAAGGGGGAGTGTGGGGGATGGAAATAAAATCAAACTTTTTATAGGTTTAGAGTGGGAGCAAGTTGCCTGAGCAACTTTGTGTCCTCTCCCCACGTATTTCAGCATTGGTGTCTGGGAGTGTTGGACTAGACTAAACAGACCCTAACAAAACAGCACAAGATAAACACTGGTGACTGGGGCTACAATAACACACAGCAGCCCCTTCTCCTTTCCGACACGCTCCTCACCGAAATGCCTCCTGGACCACACATAAGGAAAGGCAGGAGAGATTTTTTAATAACTAAAAGTTGTAGTTTCTGCCTGTTTGTGACATAAACCAAAGACCCATCAAACCACTGTCAACCACTTGCGTATAACATTGTGTCTGTTAGTTATCTCGGACACTCACTATGATGCCGGCGGTCCACGGGTTGAGCAGGAAGAGGGCACAGACCAGAAAGGTGCAGGCGAGCACGACACTGATGGACAGCAGGAGCCAGTGGCGCAGACTAACGTACTGCTCCCAGAACAGGAAAGGATAGCCGTTGGGGTAGGAGGGTAGGCCTTGTCGGCTGTAGTTGCTGCAGATAGCCCGCACGCTCTCGATGGCCTCCACAAACTGTGGCGTCTCCCGGAGCCCGTTGAGGTAGAAGGGGAACTGTGCATATTCGATGGGCTCAGCAGCCGGGACTGGATGGGGAAACAATGAGAAGGAGGGTGAGTTTGCTGGGAAAAAAAGGACAAAAAGGACAGAGCTTGTCTTGATTTGGCTGCAATCACCGGACCATTTTTATTAGATTTTGCAGCAGAGGCCACACAGCCGTGCAAGGCGATGAAAGTTCAATTCGGAGAAACAGATTACTGAGGAACATTAAGGAAGTAATCTGATAAATCAACAATGGCAACGATGACATCTGCAGATGATATTTGTCTATTCTGATTAACTAGCAATAGGTTCTGATCATTTAGTGTATCTGCAGAAATAATTTTAGGCCCTTCAGCCAAACCACCAATATCAAGGCTTTCCCTCCCTAATCCGACCTTGTTCCAAGAGTAGCTACATCTGTGGGCGAGTGCATGTGTGCATGTGTGCTTGTGTGTGTGTGTGCATGTGTGTGTGTGTGTGTGTGTGTGTGTGTGTGGTGGGGGTGGGCGGAGCAGTGTGAAAACAGAGCTCCATTGACTCAAGCCCAGCCGGTCTGTGGCCCAGCCTGGCTAATGAGGGCCTATCAGTTCCAGACACAGCAGAGTGTCAGGGCTAACGTTGATTCACGGTAATTACAATGTCAGAATCACCGCCATTACCACACCCTAAACTTAGCTCTGCCACATAAAGCATAATATAGATGCATAAACACGCATACCTGCCTGTCACCCTGCTATGAAGTCATATTCGGTGCTGACAAAACAGTGCATCCATTCAGATTTTTTTTTTTTTTTGCTTGCAGCGTAATTAACAACACATTGCTGGAAACAGCAGATTGGAAAATTTACTTTGCATCTCCAAACCTATCTATACATGTATATATCTATTAGTTTTTTCTTATGAAAATACATGTTTTAGGACTGTCTGGCATTGGTGTGTGTATTCCATATTGCCTGCAGGGTCAGACAGGAGCACTTGCTAACATGGTTTGGACCATTATAATCTCAACTATAAATTTCCATTAGGACACCACTTGGCTTTTGGCCAACTCAGATCTGCTCTGGGGGGCTCCTGCACAGCCAAGCACTTCACGCTGCTTATCCAATCATATCCCCCCCCCACCCGTAAAGGACTTCCTGCTTGTTATCCAATTGTGCTTCCCACCCAAACCCGGTCTCTCCTCGTTATCCAATCATTTTCCTCCCCCGTGGAGCACTTCCTGACTTGTACCAAATCACAGGCTGGAATCGAACAACAACATGACTGTACTTTTTTTTTTTTTTTTTTTTTTTTTAATGTTACAGTCCGTGTGTGTGGTAGGGAAATGAGAACAGGGTGTGTATAGTGTTTGGGGTCACTGAGTTTTAATAATGTGTGTATGTGTATGAGTGTGTGTGTATGTGAGTGTAATGCTCGGGCCCCATGGTAGCCAGGATTATAGCATTCACCACAGGCACCATTAGAAGAACCACAGTGAGCCGTGTCTTGGTCCGCAGCCTTGCAACCTGAGCTCACACATACGCGAACGTGCGCGCACACACACACACACACACTCACACACACGCTGCAGTGGTACAGTAAAGTCTACTACCTCACTTAAAGCTAAGAGGCAGACAAGGAGCAATAACTCAAACCACAAGAGGTAAACACTGCTCACATGTAGCAGCCGCTTCGTGGAACCTGGGAAAAAAAAAGCTTGCAGCCGAAACCAATGAGCCCCACAAAAGTTTGGCTTTAAATTTCACTGAGCAGTTAGTAAATGCAATTTGTTCAACTGTACCACATAGACAGTATGACCATTTCAAATTACCTTCGTTTGTCAGAGCTAACAACTTTATTATTGAAATTTCCTTCCTCGCACTGAAGCAAAACTTCATTCCATTACACCATAAGGGATGCAGTTTTTAATCCGGGCATATTTCATGACCTTGCGGCGTGCTGACTTACTGCTGAGGCGTGTCTCGGGCATGGAGTCGGTACGGTCGTGGAGCCACTCAGGAGGGTGTGGGCGAATGTTGGCCTGTGAGGCGGCGTACGCCACAGGGTCATTGCTGACCCAGGCGGTTAGGTAGATGTAGAAAGCGCCGGGGTTGATAATGCCATCTGCATCCACAAGCCTTTGACGAGTCAGCTGCAAAACCCAGGAAGAAGATGAGTTAATGACGGTCCCATATTTAGAATAACAAATGAATTTAAATCTGTTACATACATATTCACCTTACACCTTACAGACACATATCTGTGCTTACAAGGGAGAAACTGCATCCTTCACGTTTATTTTGAGCTAAGCAAATGTTTTGAAATTTGGAAATGTAATAAGTAGCAAAATGGAGGGGGGGGGGGTGATGATGTGGATATCACATTGCTGCCCTCAAGTATACGTTGGACATGAAAAGGTATTGTGGTAATAGGACGTGTTTAACTAAAACACTGTACAGGTGAGCTGACCGCAGAAATGCTTATTTATACACATGCATGAGTGCAAGAGAACGGAGCAGCTTTCAAAATAAGAGTCAAATATTAATGCCTCTCTCTTTCCAACCAAAGAAAAATCAACAAGTCCAACACTGGTCGCCTTTCTGAAAATTCCCGTACCTCTCATCACAGCTTCCCAGAATTATCATGCCACATTAAAACATGGAAAATGTTGAATCAGCTTCTCCCTTTACATACAGTAGATATTGGCTGGCCAACCTCAGGCCCGGCGTCCTGACCACTCTGAATACATTTCTGAAGGAAGCCTTGCAGCGCTTTTCTGTCAGTGAGCAGCTGCTGAGGATGAATTTGCCAAGTGTTCTTAATTCAAATGGTGGGAAATGTAAAAATATATTGATATTTGTTGTATGACACTCACTGTAATTTGGACATTTTAACAACTTTAGTGTCGCTTAAAGGTTGTGTTTTATGATTTTTCAAAATCTTTTTCAAAAGCTGGCTGAAATGAATCAGTACAAACAGTGTTTTTTCTCCGTTCTGGCAACATTACTCTATGGAGGCCAATGTTGGATGTTGATTTTGGTACGTCGGTACACCACTTTGGCTCAGACTGAATATATCTCAACAACTACTGGGTGAATTGCTATGAGATTTGGTGCAAACGCTCATTTCCTCCCTAAGGATCAATTTTAGTAACACCGGTGATCATTTCACTTTACTCAAACCACCATCATCATGTTTTCCTTGTCAAAACTTTATTAAGGCTATCAGTATCGCATAACTCAAAATCCTTGACACTGTTGTCACGCTCAACCTTGGAAACCAGAGCTGGTTGATTAAAATACAAAAAGCACTGTTATGTTGTAGTTAAAACTCCTGACATCCACCCACTACGAACAGGACTCAAACTCACGCAGACGGCTCCTGTCTGGCTGCAAATTGTTCCCAAGCCCTGTTTCCGTCAGTGTCATTTGCTGTGACGGCTGTGGTCAGCAGGTAGACAAGAATGGCTGTCTCGCTCAGGGCCATTACTTTCGCCCTCCCATGTGGAAACAGCGCAGCCTTGCATTGCTGCCTCCTGAGAGGTAAAACCATTACTGCACACCGCTCTGCCACTCTCCCTTCTAGGAACTATAAATCCCTCCTTCACGGAGGCAGGGAGAGTTTCGGGGGTGAAGCTGGACTCATAGGGTTAGATAGATTTTTTTTGTTTTTGTTTTTTTTTTTTGGAGATGGGGGTGTAGGGAGAGAAAAATTGCTTGAGTTAGCGTAACAATAAAAAAATTGGCTGGAGTCCCTGAGCGCGTCTGTGTGCAGTTAACCTGGTTGTTAACACTGAAGGAAATGCCACCCAGCAAATGGAGTAGAGCTATAAAAATAACACAACATCTGTACAAATGTTGCTCACACTTGCTTCTCCTGACCCCTACGGGTACCCAGAATGCCCGGCGCCATGGACCAACCCAGCCCTGAGAAGAAAAGAGCTCTTGATAGCATGACTACCCCCCCCAAAAAAACCCACCTCCTTCTGTATTCACTCAGCTTTATCTTTCTGTTGCCATATTTTCAACCCCCCTCCTCAACTACACACACATGCACACACACACACACACACAAACATAGACGACCAGCTTCCATATGACTCCCAGGCACCGCCATAAGGAACAAATGGTCGCCCAGCACAGAGAGAAATGTTAGCAGCGACAGATCAAAGGCAGAACACCTCTGCACAGATCCATGGAGTGGCATATCAAAATAAAACATCTAGCTCTGCAATTTGCCAGGGTCGGAAAAGATCTGGTCCTCATTTCGAGGCACTGAAAAAACAGCTACTGCTGCAAGCGCCACGCACAACAGACAAAAGCAAAAACACACACTCAAAACATACGAATGCACACACGGAGCGGCCTCAAAGAAACCACGTGTTTCAGCTCCCCTCAATGAAAGAGGACACAGCAGTGCAGCACGGAGGGAGGGAAAGGGAGGGAGGAAGAGACGGAGAGAGAGGAAGAGTGGTAGTGCAAGCAGGAGTAAGTGAAGACTTGGAGGGGCGGGGGCGGGGGGGGCAAGAAAGAGAGCCGGATTCCAGAGGATCTGGATTGAATTTAACAGCGGGATACGCAACAACTGTATGTCTTCAAGCTGTCACGGGAAGCCCAGGCAGCTCTGCTGGCGGCCCCCACGCCTCACGGCAAATACACTTCCCTCACAGACACAGGAAGTGACATCGCAGGGCCGCACACCAGGCAGGCCCCTGCTTCCTGCCGGCTGGAGGAAGGGATTGAGCTTCAATGCAGCAGTGAAGCTCAATGGCTGAGAAATAGCTAAGAGTGTGTGTGTGTGTGTGTGTGTGTGTGTGTGCTTTCAGATGTTGAACAAAGACTCACACAAGCATATTATAAATATAAATAAACTCAAGACATGGCTGAGCTATATGTCAGAGTTAATCATCTTCAAGGAAAATGATGTTGGTGTTGAAAAGGACATGGCTTGTTTTGTGTTTGGAGGACAGCAGACATCCTGGCCAAGAATCTTGTTTTTACATCTCTCCACTTTCTTATCTTCTGCTTTCACCGTTTCCTGCCAAATAATGCAGCCATGCATCCACGTATTTTTCTTCTTTTTGGAGGTGGTATTAAACTAAAAACACGGCCAAAGGTTTCCTCAAGCTCAAACAGAATCTTTCCCCTGATGTGCAAAACATGCAACGAACATGCAAATATACTGTACAATCCACCTTTTAGTGATTCTAGGTCATTCTAATTATTCTTTACCACTGACCTTCAGACTCTAAGCTAATTATTTATAGACCCTTTGGGACGCGCAGGAGTTTTCTTTTAGCCTTCCAACTATTTATACTGAGAACTGCCTCTGGAATCACCGACAAAGTGTCAAACTGAGAGATTTGATGTAAAGGAGAGACATCTCACTATCAAGACCTTGCACATATTAACACACATACAAACACACACAACTACCAAATGGGACAAATGGTTTAAATGAAGAGTTAATAGGTTTTTCAGAGGCAGGCTGCAGCCCCAGTGAGAGCTTTAAATTCCTGGGCTCGGTAAAGTCATCACAGAGCGAAGATGAAGACAGACAGAGAAAGAGGAGAAAAAAAAGAAACAGATGGAGAGAGACCGTTTTTAAGCCGGGTGTGGCTCTTGCAGCCCTGATCACACATGATAAAAACACACAGATAAACATGCACATACAACAGAGCAAAGCAGCATTGGCAAAGGCCTAAAAGCCAATCTGTGCACGCTTTGAATCGGCTTGAATCCTAAACGTACCTGGTTGAAGTTGATGGGCTTGTCCCTGCGTCCTGTCTGCACCAAGAGCTTGTACGCCAGGACGCCGTCATCGGAGCCATTCCTATAGTTGTTGACGGTGATGCGGCCGGCCTCCCAGTCCTTGTCGAATGCCTGCTGGAGACCTGCGGGGAAGCCACAACAAGGAGGATGGGTTAGACGCGGATGTTTGAAACGGTTACATGCCCCGCTATCTCCGTCCTTCCTCTGCATGCAGCACACTCCCGAAGCCCGGCTCACAAGAAAAAACACAACACTAGCACAAGGCGACTTAACACAACACTGCAACCTAATCCTAACCCTATAATAAGCCTGATTGATTTAATATGATAACTCGGTTCCATTCGCAACCATCAAAACAAGACTTCAAAAGCTTGAAATCTGCTGCTTTTGATTCAAAGCTATCATTAGGCAACATATCAGTAACATGTGTCTCCTTTTTCTATACTACTCTCTAATCCATATGTGTATCACTCCCCTCTCCCTCTCGGCTCTCCCCCAAGGCCCATGCTGTGGTCCGTCTGTGGGAGATGTTGTTTTGGGTCTCGTTCCTTGGCCTGTCTGGCTCCAATTTGTCCCACCATTGCAGAGAGCAATATCACACACAGTCCTCTCTCTCTGTCTTTCTCACCCCCCCCCCCCCACTCCTCACACACACACAAACTCTCTGTGTGGCTCCCAGCCGGCACACACGCAGACTCGTACAATGTGTTGCATCGTCAGGGGCAAGTCAGTGAACGCGCCTCCTCACCGAAAATGAACCCATCCTTGGACCGTGTTGACAACTGGAAGATAATGTTCTCGTTCAGTGGCACTTTACAGTTCTCAGGAGCTGTCAGTGGGGGGTGAACGACCGGCAAACCGCCCCGAAGTGAATCCGGCCATTGCAGAAAACTAATTCAAGGTCCGGTAAAATTACAAAGGTGTGGTGTTGCGCTTGTTGCATGCCAAATATTAAGGATTTTTCTGAGGTAAACTTGCACAAAACCTTGACGAGGAGTACTAGCATGAGTTGGATGAGCGTGTTTGAGTGTCAGTTCGCGCTGTCAACATCGTCCGCAACTGCCAAAAGTCACTAACGTACTGCATATTGCCTAAGGCAGAGTACAAAAACATGGCCTCCCACTTCGTCCTTCTCCATCAACCCCACTTATGGGAGACACAAGTGATTTTAATCAGGCTACTGTCAGTGTCCATTCGGCGATCCCACCTACTTCTGAACGCCTGCCCAACATCTTGTTCCCTGCAGAGTCGATGTCAAAACACAGAAGAAAATTCTGATCTCAAAACTGCTTCATTAGCGAGTAAATGATTTCCATGCCTAAACTATTTTGAAAAGTGATGTTAAATTAGGTATTAATAACAAAATCATCTGTGACATGAGTATTATGGTAAAATTTAAGTGATCCAATATACTGAAGCCCTCAATCCAGTTTGGGTGAAGTTAGGTTGGTTAATTATAAGATGGAGATGCGCTTTACCTTGCAGCCAGTCCCTGAAGTAGTGAAGCCACATGCGGGGCAGCTGTCCGTTGTCCTCCTTCAGCACGTAGCGGACGGTGTGGAACCTCTGGTGGAGCTGGTGGAGGAGAGGCTGTTTCTGGGCGTAGTCGGCCCGCTGCGTCACCACGTACATGTTGTAGAAGGAGAAGAACTTGAACTGGGCGCCGATGAAGTCGTACTCGCTGGTCTCCCTGGGCACGATGTCAGTCAGCTCCAGGCCGTCCCTCACCTGGGTGGTCCCGTACAAGCTGACTCCCAGCAGGCAGAGGAACAGCACAATCACAACCACCTGGGAGGAGAAGACGGAGCGCCATCAATCAATCGGCTGCATGGAGTGATGGCAAGACAGCTTCGGTTTACATCATTACTGCTTAAACCACTCTGCGTCTTCTGAACGAGCGATGAGCAGTAATGTGGATAAAATGCATAATCTAGTTTCAGCAGCATGTTCCAAATAAGGTGAAGCTAGACAATTAGTTTAAATAATGTAAATGTAAGAGGTAACTGCAAAAGCGGCATTGCTAATATTTTGGATTTTATCCGAAAATAAAGTGGATGATCTGGCTAAACTCTCTGCTTGATGACAACCCGTCTGATCGTCTGACTGCTTGTGTTTCTCGGCCCATCAGACTCTTGTTCTAACAAAGTTGCCATGGCAGCCAAAAAAATAAGAAAATAAGCAGGTTGTAGTACACCAGACTTTTCCTTTTAGTCATTCGGCAACAAGGGGAGTACTGGATTAAAGCATCAGAGGAGTGGATGAAGCAATCTCTTAATATGGAGAAACATTTAACAGTGTGATGAATTTCTAATAATGTCAAGTACAGGCCATTTGATGATTTCAGTTCTGGAAGGCTCTGAGACGGCGGACCACCCACTAGTCTGAGGTCAGACTGTGTCTGTGTGTGTGTGCTCACTTGTATGTGACTCAGATAGGACATGACCACAACCTCCACCCCACATTTCCTCCTACTATTCGCTCTGGTGACTAACCCTCCCATTCAAATTATCGCCACGGTGAGTCAGCACAAACACATTCTTTACTCACACAGGAGCACCCCCCGCATACACACACACACACACACACACACACACACACCTCTTTCCTTATCTCTTCTCTACAAACACACTTAGAGAGAAATAAACTCACCTTGGTGGTTGGTTGCAGGAGGAAGGGAGCGTAGTGCCTCTCAGCAAAAGAGGCCAGGGTCCAGCGGGAGCAGGGAGGCTCCAGGCAGCGCAGGCCCAGCGATCCCTCGCCGAACTGAGACAACAGGTCCCGCGTGGAGCTGTTGTTCTCCGGGCCCTGGCCGGTCGATGAGGCCGCGTCACCCTGAGGAGCTGAGCTGGTGCTTGAGGTCGGGCCTGCGGGAGGAGGTGCGGGGTGATGATGGGTGAAGGCGGCAGAGCCTCGAGCTCCCCCGTTGCTTCGGCTCCCGCTGTTGTTGTTGTTGAGGTTGCAGTGTGTGCTGCTGCTGCTGCTCCTGCTGCCGCCGGTGTTACTGGGGGGGCTACTGTAATAGTCGTTGCCGGGGTTGCTCCTGGTGGCGGTCGGAGCCGGGTTGATGGGTTGCACGGAAATCTGGGACCTGGGCTCGGCCGTGGTGTAGAAGGCCTGAGTCCGGGGGTCGTACTCCGTCCTGAGCTGCACCGTAGACTGCATGGTGATTTGGGTCTGCTGGGCAAAGCCGTGGCTGCTGTAGGAGGGAGGGGGGCTGCTGTAGCTCGGGGGAGGCGTGTGATATGAGGGAGGAGGGGTGCGATAGGATGGGGGAGGGCTGTACCGACTCCCGTCTGCCCCGTCCAGGTAGGCGTGGGGCTCGATCTGGATCACGCGATTGGCACATGGGCTGAAGGGATAAAGACAAGAAGGAAAAGTGTCAAGAAACATATGGAGATTAAACGGGGGAAATTCTAAACAGATCTTATTAAATGGTCCACACTTGTTTCTAAAAATGTAACTTTCAAGGTACGCTAAAAAAAAGTCTTTGCAGAGATTAATTGCATTAAATCTGTAAAAAAAATCTTTTATTGGCCCTATATTATTGTGAGTCTTCCCTTTATCTCTGCCAACAGCATGAAATATAGTGCCGAGACCCAACAAGGGAATTTAATAGTGTGTGTGCACATCTGTAAGAGCGCCTTGCCAACAAGCATGCCCAGACTGGCAGGCAGACTGGCGAAGTTTAATAAAGAACTGTGACAGATAAACAGACAGTCAAACAGCCGAGCAGCCAGACAGAAACAGACAACTTAAGCAGTAATTAGGTTTTGACTGAAGGGGGATTACGGTGAAGATATCTCAGAGATAACTGTGTGTTTAAGTTATTCATTGTCAGATCAGAGATCAGAGGGGAGACATAAAAGGGAGAATTAATGAAAAGGAGGGCAATAACCTTTGTCAGAAATCAAAGAACTTTCTCTGTGTGTGTGTGTGTCTGTGTGGGCGCGCACACCTGTAGAAGCAGCAGAAGATGTCGAAACGTCTGTCCTCTCGCCGGTAGAGGTCCATGCTGAGGATGGCGGGGAAGATGAGCAGCACCATGGCAAAGTTAAACACCACCACCACTGCAGCCTGCAAGAAAAGCAGAATACAGCAGGTTATTTTTTTGGAATTTTGCTTCAATGAAAGAAAATAAAATTGGGCTCTCAGTTGATTTTTAGTAACTTGCATACAACTGGAAAGTGATGGAGAAGACAGAGTAGGTGACTCACACAGAGTCTAAAGAAACTCGGGTTTCAAAAAGGTTTCTTCTCCCCCCTGACAAAAACCTCAGAAATGTACATGTTCTCAATAAATATCCCTGCATGCACAGGTTCCGAATTGCAAAATGATTGTGAAGATGTTGTATAGCCTCAGAGAATGATTGTCTCCTAACACGTAAAGCCACTTATACACCTTAAAAAAACACAATCTGAATGAGCTGGCGTCGAGGAAAAATGGCCTTTCAACACGTTTTCGATTCCTTTCAAGACGAAAACATTGAGTGTGCTGAGAAACACCGAGGCATGTGTGAGTGTGTGTATGAGTGAGTGTGTGTAATAGAAGCCAGTGTTGTGGTTAAGTATTTGAAGGTGGTGCACTGGAGCAGAGGGTGGGGGTTGGGGTTAGGTTGGGGCCCTGCCCAGAGTACAATCTGGATCTTGCGTAGTTGCCAGACCACTACACACACACACACACACACACACACACACACACACACACACACACACATACACACACACACTCACACACACTTACTCCTGCATGTGCGCCAGACCACCCAAGGAGCCGGAGGCCCGCGGGGCCTGAGGTGATGAGCAGGCGCTGCGGCTGTACAGACAACACACACCCCTCACACACACACACACACACACACACACACACACACACACACACACACACACACACACACACACACACACAC
>JBAJHX010000076.1:19346967-19359973 GCA_037176925.1 Amniataba percoides | reverse complement strand
ACACACACACACACACACACACACACACACACACACACACACACTCACACACTCACACACACACACACACACACACAAAATACACACACACGTATCCACTGCCAGCTTAAAAAACTCTACAGCCTCCTACTTAAACCACACCTTAACACCAACCAGACACACGTCCTCACCCTCCCTCATTCCTCAGCTCACTACTCAGTCAACAAGAGAGAGAAATAATGTGAGAAAAAGAGAGATGAAGTTTAAACAGAGCAGAACAATTAATTCTCAATTGGCCCACTAACGTCCAGACAGATACAGTACAGCGCACACTCACACACACATACACACAGCGACCGCTAGCTGACCCTACAGTGTGGAGATTTATCATCACATCTGTCCTCCGTGCATGAATGTGTGTGTTCCTGTGTGTGTTTTCGTGTTGTTATCTGGACAAGATTCCTGGTTTTTGTTCATACCGATGGAAGGAAGCGAGCGGGAGACATAACGGAGGAGAGAGAGAGAGGGAGAGAGAGAGAGAGAGAGAGAGAGAGAGAGAGAGATGAATCCACAAAGGATTCAACCACAGGAACACACATCTCTGCATGGATGAGCACCACTGAATGCGATGTGTTTATGTGTGTGTGTGTTCTATAATAAAAGATGGGTATCAACATGATTGTCAGCCTCACTGCAAGTCTGCCCTCCACCAGTCACAAAACCACAAGTGTAAAGTATGCATGCTATGTGCAAGTGTGTGTGTGTGTGTGTGTGTGTGTGTGTGTGTGTGTGCTCGTCTCCAAGTGTGTGTATTTGTGTGCGTATGTGTGTGTATAAAACGGGGCTGCGTGGATTAGACCCATGGGGTAAATGGATCATGTTTGACAGACTCGCTGTACTAAAGCCATCTATCCACACATGCTAATATTGTACTCACTGTGGCGACATCTTGCCTCACTGTGTGTGTGTGTGTGTGTGTGAGAGAAGGAGAGAGAGAAAGAGAAGGAAAGAGAGAGAGTAAGAAAGAGGGTGGTGTGTGGGATGAGAAGAAACATCACTATTTTGCTCAGCTACAGTAGCGTAGAAAGTACTCACAGTACAATCTATCACTTATGCAACTGCAAATAATTGCATACATGTGTTCATCAACGCTAGTCTTCTTACATCAAACTGTGCATGTGAGTGTTTCGTGAAGATTTTGTACTTCAGTCGATGGTAGCAGACAAATGTTGCAAGCTGTCAAAGTTTTCCCCAGAAGGCAATTAGTAAATCTGAAAGAAAGCCTCTGAAATGGGACGACAAAATGAACTTAAAGTCATGATCCTTCTATTTCTTATACTCCCGCAAAGTCATCAGAGGTTTAATATGATATTCTCGTCTCATTACAGCACAGACTGAGCGAGTGTTCGTATGAATGAACAATTCAGTGATTATTAGGGGCATTTTGTTAGACTGACAGACGTCTCTTTCTGTCCCAGTTTTTTACTGTTCTGGTGACGTCTATAATTACTGACAGATGTTAGAGAAGTCAGAGCTCCCCTCTGGATCCCCCCCACCTTTACACACACACACACACACAAACAGCTAGACCATTGCTTTTCAAACCTCCCACACAGACACTGCAACTCACAAGTGTGAGGATATGCAAGTACACACCCACACACACAAACACACACACATGCACGCACGCAAAGGGATTCAGTTACATGGACTTCAGCCACAATCTGGACAGACACCGGGCCCACCACTAAACAAGCTCAAGGAGAGGGAGAAGGGCTGGATGGATTTAACAAAACACACACTCCTCACACACATACACACACACACACACTTTCTGTTTGATGAATGAAATCAATAAAACAACAGTCTGGAGAAATCTGGGGCCAAAGGGGACTGGAACAGGACTATTAGTAAGAGAGAGAGGCCCCACACGACTTAACTCCCTCTCTCACTGTCTCTCTCTCTCTCTCTCACTCTCTCTGTCTCTCACACACACACACACATACACGCAAACACAATCACTAACGGGCATACCTGTAGAGAAAAGGCTCTGAGCGCCGGGATGGGGATGAGGGCGGCCATAAAGAATGCTGTGACGTTACTGATGGAGGTGAGAGCCACGCTGGCTCCAGTCCTCTTCAGACACTCGCCCGTACGATCCTGACAGACAGAGAGAGAGAGAGAGAGAAAGGGAGGCAGATGAAAGGAAGAGCAAAGAAACTCGACTTGTTTGATCAGATCGTAGCCAAAGGCAAAAGTGTAATGCTTGTGATCATGTACAATTATCATAATACTGATATGACTGACAGTGAGTGAGGCCCTGAAGTGCTCTAAGATAATCCACCTGGGTGCATCTGCTTTGAAGAAGTAGAAAGAAAAAAAAGAACATGATGCTGCCTCTCAAAACAAATGCATGTTTTTTACTTGTTTCCTTCTATAAATACACACAAATAGAGCGGTGATAAGCATCCACACACCCATGGAAGGTTTGGCGGCAACTGTGTGAAGATTTGAGGACGTGCAGGACCACACAGGGAGTGTTTGTTGGCATGTGCATCTTTGCGTGTGTGTGCATCTGTGTGTGTGTGTTGGACAGGAGAGATCAGGTTCAGCTCTGTTTAGTTTTCATCTCAGCCACACAAAGGAAGCTGGGGGATGAGGGAGGCATAGAGACGAGAGAGGAGGGGAGGGGAGCAGGGGAAAACAAACACAAGCAAATACATGCCTGTGTTTTCCCCCTGTGGAGGTGAAAAGTTATCCCGCTCCACAATTGCACAAGCACACACACACATTAGGTTGCAGAAATATACACTTTGTTTACACTTTTGAAAAGTTTTTTTGTAGGTTGCATAAAATAGGGGACAATTTTCCTCAGTTTTCTTACTACTGTAATGATCTACACTTCAAGTCACTATCACTATGTGAAATTTGGGCTTTTGGGTGAAACTGTAAGTTCATAATCAACTAGCTAAACAAACAAAAAAGCTGACTTCTAACAAAAGCTTTGAGGACAAACACAAAAGCAGAATTTATTTTCTAACAGAGACCACCACTCTGTTTTCGACATTGCCAATGTAAAGCGCCGCTGCTTTGAGTGTGTGGCGGACGGGTTGTTTGATGCCACATCGCAGGCACAGACAGGCTTTCACACATTCCTCCATGGAGGAGATAAGGCAGCAGAGGGGTGGGCATGAGCTGAGGAAGAAGGGGTGCGAGTGGATGTTTGTTTTTTTTTTTTGTTTTTTTTTGCCTCACCTCAAATGGGATCCTCTTGTTCTGTCCAGTCTCACTGAAGGCGTGAGCGAGGAGGAAGACATCATCCACTCCAACGCCCAGAGCCAAGAAGGGCAGCACCTGCAGCACACACACGGAGACTTCATAAGCTCACTGGACTAATGGTTGTGTTTAGACATTTAACATTTGAGAACTTTCTCTTCTTATATTCATAGAGGCTTTTGAGGAAAAATGTATTTATAATTCTTAATGTGAGGTCCTAGTTGCCATGTAAACATTCAAGCCTCTGTAGATCTTATGATTACATAAACTTTGGAATGAATGACTGCAACATACAAACTAGCAAAACTGAGATAAAGGTGGTCCAACCTGACAGACAGCCCAAATAAATGGCTGACCAGAGCGGCTGCCTGGGGGCATTTGTGTGCGAATTACCTGCGTGGTGGCGGCGTTGAAGGAGATGCCCAGGAGGGAGCAGAGGCCCAGGCCAGCTGCCACAGACAGTGTCACCAGCAGGACACCTGCCAGCCCAACAGCCCCCTGAGATTTGGCACAGTCCCACCGCAGCATGGTGAGACACGCGTAGGCCAGCTGGGCACAAACAGCAAACAAGGAGCCCACATATTAATCAACCTGTCTCTCTTTTTTTCAGCTGATTACTACATCCCGCTTTTTGTATTCGCCTTTTGTTCTGGCTGCGTTCTCACCATCAGCAGGTATCCGCTGGCCACACGGATGACGCTGATGTCCGAGAAAGACTTGAGAATATCTTCCAGAGTGGTGGTGGTGAAAGACAAGACCTTCTGAGAAGAGTTCGCTGACACACTCTGCAGCACCGCCTGGAGAGACAAACAGAAACAGGAAGACAGAGAGAGGAAAA
Organism: Amniataba percoides; assembly: GCA_037176925.1. Classification (NCBI taxonomy): domain Eukaryota; kingdom Metazoa; phylum Chordata; class Actinopteri; order Centrarchiformes; family Terapontidae; genus Amniataba; species Amniataba percoides. The sequence goes on along the minus strand of JBAJHX010000076.1, from coordinate 19,355,880 downwards.
GAAACAGTGTAAATTACTGTGGGACGGGGGGGGGGAAACAATAAAGAAGTGAACCAATGGGCAACAAGACTTTGAACGAACTCGAAGGCAATGAATAAGATATGGAAGGACATAAAAACAACAAGGTCGAAGGGATTGCTCGCACATAGATAAAATACATCCGACAGAAACAGAAATTTCACAAGAGCTCTTTAACTCTCCCAAGGTGAAGCAGCAGCTACAGCTCATTGAACGTTCAGATTTAATGACCACCCAGCCATCCCTCCCCATTTTAAGTGTTTAGACACTGCTTTCATTTATAATGAGCTACAGCGCTGCTCTCTTTTTCTTTCTAGGAGGTTTGTTTTTTAACTAATTCAGTGCAGGTCTCCTGGGGAATAAGGCTAATAACATTTTCACTTTCCCACCACAATATGGCGGTGCAAATTTACACCATAATCAGTGCGTAACTGACCCCTGCACACCGCCTCATTTCTAGAGGAAAATGCAATTAATCCTTCTTGGGATATTGTAACTTCTTTCATGATTTTCCTTGAACAGCGTATTCCTGAAGGAAAAAGGTGCATTTCATTGATCTGATTCTGTGGCTTGTAATGATGGCCAAACAGCGCTTCCAGTCCGTTTTCTAGCCTGTTAGATAAATAACATGTGATATACAGCATGTCTCTAAGTATAAAATAAGTACGTCTCGCCATGTGCGTCTCGAAAAAAATCTGACTCTGAATAATGAGCCTGGCCTCTGCAGTAGTAGAAGGTATTTGGGGGGAATCTGCAGACGGTACCATGACCCATCCTCTCCCTCTCTCGCTATCTCAGGGCAGACAGATGGCTTCAGCATTGAACTGCAGTTACTGCTCAGTGGGGAGCAATGCTGGCTGACACACATTAGGAAACATGCACTAGATCACACACACACTCGCACCCACGTGTGAACTCGCACATGTGTCGGGCGCATACCGACATGCGTGCACATACTATTCTCGCAGACACGCTTTATGCACGCTGCAAACACACACACACACACTAAAAGTATTTGGCATATTTAACTTTTTTATGATTGCCATTGATAAAAATCGTTGCTGTATTCGAACTAACGATCGGACCTCTTTTCTATCAGCGATCCCTCGGCCCTAAGATGAATGGCGAGCACACATTCACTTTCGTACACACACACACACACACACACACACACACACACAAGGTCACGCCATGTCGAACAGAGGTTGGGGCCCCCAAAACAAAGACCAGATGATGTCACACATGAGCCACCAATGGGGCCACAGCTGGGAAAGCGATTGTGTGTGAACTTTTGAGAGCGTTTGCGTGTGTGTGTTTGTACATGAGTTAAAGAGAGAGAGAGAGGAAGAAAGAAAAAGAGTGAGAGAGAGAGAGAGATATCCAGCACTCCCTTAATGTATTCCAGACATGCTCACGCTGTTGCTCGATTGCTCCTCTCCACTGAGCAGGGAGAGGGAAGCTTTAGCTCCTTTACCACACACCAACAGTGGGTCTAGTATCTATCAGGGGCCCGGGCTTTGGATGGGGCCTTTCTGTGTTCACCTGTATCCGGCCGGTGATTTACAATGTGGTTGTAGGGGATTTAGGGTAGATTTCTTCTCTCTTTTCTGTTCTGGATCTCTCTCTCTCTCTCTCTGATTTCGGAGTGCTTTGGCCCTTACCTCAGCGTATCTCCTCTGCCAGGCTTCCAGTATGGCTGCAGCCTTTTCTTCATTCCAGTTGATGTGGGAAACGTCCTCGTAGCCCCGAAAGTGCTCAAACATCTGCTTGGGAGTCATCAGCTGGAACATGGTCTGTAAGGCCTGGGCACTGGAGAGGAGGGAAGGGGAGGGTGGCAGAGCGAGAGCGATGAAAATGGGGAGGAAAGGATGAAAGAGGGAGAGAAAAAAAGGAGGAGGTCAATGAGGTGCGAGCCTTCGCTGGCAACATCGTGTTTACATGAGAAGACCAACAAGGAAATAACATCAAATGGGGTTGGAACTTGGATTTTGGAATGCATCCACATCCAATTGATCCACAATCAAAACTTTTTTTTTAATTCCCAACACAGACAAATATAACAAACTTGTCCATAAACAATAAGTACAAATTCTGTTTCTTTGCTTGAACGCTGTCCAGATTGGGTGTTTGTCAGAATAAGTCCATCAGGAGCAACGAACAGTTGAGACGAGGGAAGCAGAAAAGATGGAATAATCCCAGAAACTCATCAAACCAAAGGGCCAGAAAAACAAAATATGCTTAATTCCTAAACCAGAAGGTCCCAGAAGAGAGATGGTGCTAATTTAACCGGTAAAAACCACATCGCCCGGAGCGTTTTGGATAACAGTCATCATAAACAATGGTGTGTTGAGCACACCTGCTGTATAAGCATAAAATTGTTCCATCTGATATGACGACGGAGCCAAGAGTACAGATGCCCACAGCCATGAAACCTGACATCCACTTGTTAAGCTGTCTGAAATATTTATACTGCTCCTACAAATAAACAATGTTTTCATTTCCAGTAACCCGTGGGTTATTTTCAGATTAGCTGATAGATAAGAAGTCCAGAAAATGAAATAAAGTAATGAATAATTCCCAAAGAGACGTGCTTAAAATACTTGTTTATACATCCAAGAGTCTAAAACTCAAAGATATTCATTTTACAGACTTTAAAAGCAGCAAAATCTCCACAAGGGACTTCCTCTATTAACAAAAATCTCATTAACTTTCTGTCTGTGCAGCAATGACTCTTTTATCACCATAACCACAACACCAAACCACACAGCGTTCTTCTCCCCATTAAAAAGACAGAAGCGTGTACTCATCTCCACCTCCTCTAACCTGCTCCATCTTAGACTCATAGCTCTTCTCATCCTTGCTTCGCTCCTCCGGGTCGGTCAGTTCCCTCACAGGTGCCACCGTGTCAGCATTACTGTCAATATTCCTTCCAATGATATGATATGGCTTCGCTTTCCCATCAAGTGCACCCCAAATATCTGGCTGCAGTGTCTGAATCAACACACAAGTCTATATTCTTGTCTCGTCTTAATCCAAATCAGACAAGAAGGTTAGATGGCAGACAAGATTAGTATTTCAAAAAAAGAAAAATTTATAGACTGGATGGGATAGTCATAACGGAAATGCCAGATCCCATAAAATAAGGCATCTGGACCACGAGATTCCTGATCATGTTCTGACAGATTTTAAGAGTGCCACGGTATCTACTGTAACGAGGAACGCAGTCCTCGTGCACACAATAGGAAGGTAATAAAGATGCTCGATGGATTAGTCATTAATAAACGACTTTCAGATGGAGCGCAACAGGGGCCGAGTCAGCCTCTGTGATTTCAGATCGTCAGATTTTACGAAGCAAAAGGAGTCGACATCAGCTAGACGTTCTCCTCATGAATGTGATCTCTGTAATACAGTGATAATCACGGTAATGGTGGCAGTTAGTAAACAAGATGTAGAAACTGAGTGCCAGCAGTAACAGCCCAATGGACAGAGCAACCAAACCACACATGCACACACACACACAGAGGCAGGCACGCACAGACATCCTAATGACCCAACCTTGCCAGGAAAAAACACGACCACAAAACAAACAACGCACCCCACTGTACTGTGTGTGTGTGTTTGCCTTTGTACATACATGCATGTGTATGCACAAAGGCAAACTGCAATTTCACATTAAAATAAGTGGTCTGTTAGTGAAATATTGGATGATTTTTGCAGCTTTCTCCTGTTTGAGGAAGCTTCTTATTGCTTAATAAAATGTTTGTGTTTTAATTGGTTTAGGTATTTTATGTTTTATAAAGTTATATAAAAAGTGGGTATAATACACCAATTGATTGAATGTGATGTGTTCTGTTGGAGGGCATACAGCTTATTCCACACATATAACTGTGTATATTATATATCCATAGGTATACCACATAATCTATAAGCTTTGTCGTGGTGCTTGAGCTGGAATTAAGTCCATGTACCCCAAATCGCTGTATATTTAGACAAACTAGCCAGGCAATAGATCACTCCGTGCATATGTGTGTGTGTGTGTATGTGTGTGTGTGTGAGGGTAGTGTCCAAGCGGAGCAGCCAGAGCTGAGCAGGAACAGCTGGAGCTCTAAGATTTCACTGGAATCTGCTAATGACTGCAAGATTTACAGCACGCCGCGCGCGCACGCACGCATGCTTGCGCCGTTTTGGAGAGCGTAAAAGAACAAAAAACACACACTCTTTCCAGAATAAGCCCTGCAGTGATCACAGCAGTGTTTATGAGGGTGTGTATGTGTAAGCGTGGGTATGTTACCTGAGCAGGGGTCCGCTGCCGTTCTTGGTGGTCCCTCCTACGATCAGCTCCTCCTGCCAGTGCATGTACTTCCTGGACAGACCATGGCAGCCGCCGCTCAGGGCCCGCGCCACGTCAAATGGCTGGAGCAAATAAAAGCAACGGGCGAGAAAATAACTGTCAACAGCTAGTTTCAAACTAAGAACTTGATGTTTTACCAAAACATTTACAGGCTGCATATGTAAGCCAAAGCTCGAGCCTACCTTAGTTGAGTTCTTATTGGGCGCAGTGAGGGGGCAGTCGGGATCAGCGGGGTTCAGACAGGGCCTATCCATGTAGCCGTGTCCGACGCCTGCCTTTTCCAACATGTCCTCAAAGCCTTCCACGTGGATGTTCGCCCTTCGCAAGTCCTCTAGAAACTCCTTAGGGTCAAAGTTGGTCCACTGAAGAGGGTCTTTACCTCTGCAAAGTGATAAGCAAATATGAATTTGTGCTCACTTTCACTTTTAACCTCTGGAGAATGTGGTTTAGGAAATCTGATCTGCCAGATGCATTTAAATAAGACAGAATTTTCCTTTAAGAGCTAACAAATCAGATGAAAGAACACCTAATTAATTAAAAGCTTTAGGGGTTTAATCACCAGTTGGTATTGCAATTCCTCAGCTGATTAGATTCTAGAAAATATTATATTTCGTTTTGTCACCTTTGAGTGTTTTTCAGGTGTTATTACTTAAACCTAGTCTGCAGGACACTTGTTTTATAAGCCCACTGATGTAAGAATTTTCAGGGCAGTGAGAGGAGACGATGTGTTCAGGGTTGCATTTTCTTGTGTAAGTCTAAGACCTCCATGTTTTACCTCACAAAAACAGCCACATTTCCAGTGCAGAAAATAACCTCTCTCTTTTCTAGGTGACAGCAAACAATAAATGGAGACCAATTCCCATCATGCAATGGCACAGTGCTGAATTCCTGCTCCAAACCCGTCCTTGTCTTTCTACGGCTCGCACATTCCAATCTCTCTTTCTCTGAATCTCCCTCTCTCTCCGTCATTCAGACTACATTGTATGTGCTTAACCAGGCTTGGGTTATTATTCCCAGCCTCCCAACCAGAACATAGTAAAAACCTTATTTACCATCCGAGACCAAGGGACAACACACACACTCAAACACTCTGATGACGCAGACTCAAGCTGATACGCTTTCACACATAGACGAAACGCACGTAAGCGCTGATGGCAGCGGCTCTCGCACTATGTGCATGCACACACACTTACGGAGGTAAAGGTCTGCTGAGTATTACTGTAGCAGCAGGCCATTAGCAACAGAAGGGCCAGACAATGGTGTGAGGCCCAGGGCTGGAGAGAAACTATCACCAGCGATACGCATGCCAGCAACCACTACAATAGAGCCTTCAGAGGGGACGAGTTCAGGACACACACACACACACTCTTGTTCCTCTGTGGTGTCTCTTCGGATGGGTTGAGCGTGTTCGGGCAGCTAAAAGAGGTAAAAACAAGATCCAGAGATCCACATCTCCTCCTCCTCCTCCTCCTCCCTCTGTCCAAAACCATATACACTAATTCCATAATCAGCACTCATGAGCTCAGCATCCACGGCCTTATTGTCCCCAGACATCATTTTAATCAGCGCACCAACTGGCCTCACAGTGAGGGAAGCCTTATGTGTGCCCAATTAGGATTTTCTTTTTTCTCTTTTTTTTCCCAAATAGCATTCAATCAGTTGACCGCGTGCTTGAAAGAGATTGGTCAGTCTAATAATATGCTGTGCTGGCATGTTTTCATAGTGCTGACACATCATAAAATACAGCATCAGTCTAGTAAAAAAAAAAAAGGTTTTGTGTACTTACGGGAGATAGACCATTCCAGAGTGGAGTTTGGCTCCCTCCCAGAAACAGTCCAAAGGGGTGATGATGAGGCAGGGATGTAGTGTTTCTATGATCTGATTGGACAACACACAACGGGATTGACACACATTGATGGGGAAGGAAGAGTGCATGAAGAAACATGTATCAGAGAATAGAAGTCAAAATGAAAATAAACACGTGCTCATACTGAACTCTTTGCATCTTACCTGATCCATTAAATGAGTTTCTGTGACTAGTTCTCCTGATTTGTAGCATAAATTTTCTAATTTCCATTGTCTGAAAAGGAGGAGAAAAAAATCCGCTCAGTTTGTGACACCACAGGTCTCTGAGGATGAACTGTTTAAAGATTGGTGGCAACTATGAATAAATCTGTACTGTAACATGGAACAGTTAGTTACCTGTTATAAAGGTAAACATGAACTCTGCTGGCTCGGATGGCTGACTCCAGGTGCTGCAGGAGCGCCTCCACCGTTAGAACATTGGCTCCTTCCTCCCGCGGTGTCTGGATCATCAGCTGAGGGTTAAACATGGCCTCCTCGCCGATCTTCTGTCGCGTGTACTTCAATTCCTGGTTCACACGCCCACCAACTGGACAAAGAAGAGTGGAGGTGTTTAAACAAATACAATCTTGTTTTCTGCATTTCTATTGAATCCATCTGGTTATTATGTAGAACATTTAAGGCTCATCATTTTCAGCTTTGACAGATTTTCATAAAAATGTCCAAATACACCCAAAAACTTACTTACTTACTACCACAATTTGCATTGAAGAAAGTACTCTTTCAACAGTTTAGACAATCATTAGTAACAAGTTAGTGATAAAAAGTAGAGTAAAGAGGAAAAAGGGGGAGAATTTGCTCCCTCACACACACAGAGCATCATGTGCTAAAACATCTGCTCAAAAAGCGATCATCTGTTCTTTCTGCAGAGCAAACCCACTGACATCTCAGTCTGGCCTCGACGTTATCAAGCTCGTATCTTAAACAAAAGCACTTTCACCTTACAGTGAGCTTCTACCTCTACAATGCCAAACATCCTAACTCCTTTGAATCCAGGGGAGCGACATGGCTCTGACAAATCCACATCTCACAGCAACGCCTCAATGTTTCTACTCAAATTTGCTAACAAGTCAGCAACGCCAGACCACGTTGACTGCATGTGTGTGTGATAGTATGTGGATGTGTGTGTGTGTTTGATAAAAGAGAGAGAGGCTCTCTTCCAGGCTTTGCTCCCAGTATCGTGGTGGGACTAAGCCCTGTGCGTGCGCTCTGAGCTCTCAGCTAGCTCGAGCTACAAAAGCAGCCTTTCAGGGCCCTTTAGCTGCCCTGCTCCACCCCAGTGCAGCCAAGGCAAGTCTGGCAAAGTCTCTCTCACAAACACACACTCACACGAACAAATGTAGGCAATTGCAGTCATGCAAGCATGGGCAGAGAGTCAAATATCCAGTCAAACGCAGGATTAAACAAATTAATGACAAACAAGAACACATTCTTTTGCATGTTTCAGACTCAGTTCCCGCCTGAGATTCATATGTGTGTGTGTGTGTGTGTGTGTGTGTGTGTGTGTGTGCCTGCATGTGCGTCCTCTAGTTCAGCATATCTGTGCCTGATTTATGAGCAGAGGATTTGAGCCCTTCTATCATCAGTGACTGATCGCTCAGTGAAAACTCTGGCAATTTATAGTCATCTTCTTTGACTCGCTCCACACACACACACACACACACACACACACACACACACACACACACAACATGAGAAATGCCCAGTGAGAGAGCCGACTGTGTGAAAAATCTGTAACATTTTATTATGCCTTAATCCAATTTAACAATTCCGCTCGATTCGTGCAACAGCAGGCATAGATTGAATATTTTCAGCCCATTGTAATGGCATTAAAGTTGAACATAAGCATGCCTGTTCTGCTGAGCTGGACCACCCAGTCAGACCAATGGAACGGGGAGGGAGGGGGCCATGTCTTGGGGCATTAGGAAAACACACTTGATTTCTTTTTTTCTGGACCCAAACAGCATTCCCATCTGATCCTGTCTGAAGGCATGTTTATAATACTCATCATTAATAGCAGGCCCCGGCTAACCGGAGCGACATGCTTTCCACTGCTAGGCCAGCTACGCGGCTCCGTTACACCAGCCCGCCCTTCAAAAGAGCACTCATGGAACTGATTTAGACCCTACGCACACTGACAGTGCACTAACAAGTCAACTTGTCTGGTACACTCAGCACTCAAAGGCGAAGCTTGCCCGAGGCCCCGGCTGTAAAGTGCACCGCCGTGGGGAAAAACGAGAACACGGGCTCGGAGAAAGGACCGCATCCATTTTTCAGTTCCTGCATGTGCAAGGAGACGCGGAAAGGTCTGATTGAAAAAAGATGGGAGGGAAGAGCTGACAAAGAACTCGCTGTCTGTTTTGAAGACGTTCTAAAGTTGTGGACTGCCACCCAAAGACCTCGAGTTTACAGCAAGCAGCGAGGAATGGGACAAGTCAAAGGAATGTACTCTCTCTCTACAGGAAACAGCACATCACGGCCTCGGGCTTAGAGAATTCCACACTTCACGAGGTTACAGCGTTTTGGGGTCAACACTCACACAGCCTCGGGGTGAAATTAACACCCCAGCTGGACCAAGAAAATGTGTGCGAGTCTATGTGTGTATGTGTGTGTGCGCGCGTGCTTACGCGCATGCTGGCGTACGTGCAAGCATGTGCGTGCTAGAGTGTGTGTACACACAG
>JBAJHX010000076.1:19287284-19339691 GCA_037176925.1 Amniataba percoides | reverse complement strand
TGTGTGTGTGTGTGTGTGTGTGTGTGTGTGTGTGTGTGTGTGTGTGTGTGTGTGTGTGTGTGTGTGTGTGTGCATCCATGCATGTATCAGTGCTCCCTTACACATCAAAAAGCTGGATAATTCAATCATGCAAACCACAATCCTCTCAGTGGAGACACCACATTCGGGGCACTCCTCCTCCTCTTCCTCCTCCTCCTCTTCCTCCTCATCTTCGTCCACAAGAAAGGATGTCAAGCCTCCTTCCGCATGCACTTAACATTATACCGCTCCTCTCTCTGCTGCCATTACCAGCAAAACAACAAAACAACCACCAACTTTGTCAACTCAGCTCTTAATCACACTAGATACAAAACAGACCCGTGAGGGAGGGAGAAAGGGAGCCGCTTTAAAAAGAAGAAAAAGAAAAACTTTGGTCCTATCAGGCTGGATTCTGAGACCTTAAATCAGGCTCAGCATGCAAACAAACATGGACTGGCAGCATTTTGACTTTTACCAAATTTATATAAGGATTAAGCAGAAGGCACTCGATTCTCGGGGGGGGGTGTGTTTGAATTTGACGCCTTTTTGTTGTGCTGTTTCTTGACATAACCTGTGCTGTTAAAGCAGGGGTGATGACCTGCACTAATATGGATATTTACTGTACACTAACTTGCAGATTAAAGCCAAAACTGATGTCAGATTCACTGCCCTCTGCTGGAGGACAGATGTCAAAAAGGTTAACCACAAAATGATGAAAGTGAAATAAAGATTCTGGGAGAACCGTGCGTACTCTCCTCGCGACTCCCGGTCCGTGAGGTGCACTCGCGCAGGCGCACACAGCCGCGTACGCATGCGCACACGCGAGCCCGTGCCAGACGCAAACAACACCCGGTGACAGCTGCGACCTCTGGCGCTTTCCTGCCAACCCTCCACCCTTCCACCCCTCCTCTGCTGTGAGTCCTCACTCTGCACCCAGGCCACAGGGTGAGTATCAGGTGAGGTTTTAAATAGCGTGGGCCTCTACAAGATGACCTCAGGGTCCCAGGGGTCTACCCCCCGTGGCCCTTGGCATCTACATTTATGCCCCCCAGCCCCCAGAACAGCGCTCCGGGACCCGGGGGCCTCCCCTCAGTCTGTGGCCTTGAGATTACAATCCATAGCCCGTATGCCCCAGTCCAGGTCATAAATCTGGGGACTATAAACTCATTTAAACTTGAATCACATATCTCCGTGCATGAAAACAAGAGGCGTCCTCTGACAGCGACACAGGCCCGCTTGAGTCTACGCTGAAGAAACAGGCTAACCACAACTCAGATCACAATACAGCTCCAGCTCACCTGAGAAAGCCCCAGATTCAGCTTCAGGCCTTTCCCTGCTGCTTCTAAAGCAACATCTTCCACCCATCAACGCGGCACGGCCACATCTCTCTCTCTCAGCACAGAAACGAAGCAAAAGAGTGAGGGGCCGTCCTACAGGAACGCCAGTGTTTACGCGATACTGTTTTAATTAGAGGCAGGTGGTGCTGCTATTTTCTTTACAATTTGGCCTATGTTTGCCTTCACCCAGAATGCCAAGGGATGGCTCCATTTTCCACTCATGGCCAAGAGAAGCTCCATAAAGGGGTCTTACTCCTCCCTTTATGTCTCTGCTTCCCTGAACGTGGCTTACATCTAATCGTGGCACCAATCGTCTAGAATCATGTGCAGTTCGAAACAGAGGACGCACGCGGGTCGACGGGCTTGTGCTCTGACGTCGATGAAAGCACAGAGAGGCTGACGAGCCACGTTGGTGCGCGGGGAGGGCAAGAAAGCAGACCACGGTACTACAACTTCCTGTTTGAGCTGCTAATTTCCTGTGAGCGACACAGTGGACATAAACACGGCATTTATCAGCAGTCGCCCCCCCCCCAACGCATGCCGCCATCATTTTGATGTGGTCTAGGTAGGAGGGAGGAAAAAAAGAAGCTTTCAGAAGTTTTACTATCATTCCCTAAATGTTTTCGCAAAACACAACCTCCCCCCCTCATACATCCTCTGAGGCTTTGACACAATCGCCTCTTTGTGCAGGCGTGCGTCTCACTCCCAATTGGTCTCTGTCGCTTTGTCTAATAAACAGAACTTCCTGTGTCGGAGTGTTTATAAACACTGCTGAGTGAGTGCAGTGAGTGCGAGAAGAGACAATCCCTGCGAAAGCTGCAGCACGTGACAGCGCGAAGAATAAACACACCAGCCTGCTCCGGTACGCCACTAACGGTGGTCTGCTGCAGACCCCCCGGCACCGCCACAGAGCAGGTGACGACAGACACGACATGAGATCACGAACACACACACACACAAAAAAACCCTCCACTGCATTGTAAGGAGAGATCTCATGCAAGCTGGGTGCATTGTGTGTGTGTGTGTGTATGTGCGTGCATCCACAGGCCACACAGCTTCCAGGCGGGGTCGTCCACGGGTCGCCTGCGGAGGGCAGTTCCAAATGAAACATAAACAGCCACTCTGTCCTCTCCTCCTCTCTCCTCTTTTTCCTCTCGGACGACGGGCCAGTCCCCCAACACGGCCCAGCACAGCGTTCCGCGGTCCAGGCAGAACTAATCTATCCCTCAGCTGTGCACTCTAATCTAAACAAACAGATCTCTCCCTATCAACATCTGGAACCCCTCACGTACCGGGGACCTAGGAAACCACCGCAGCCCAGTCTCTTTGTCAGTGTCTGTGCGTAAGTGTGTGTGTGTCTGTGTGTGAGCAGGTCTCTGAGTAGCGTTACGAGCCAGAGTCAGCCCATGCTGGAGGTGTCTACCAGAGGTCACTAGACTTGGTTCAACTGTCTGGCTGTGCCAAAACTCTATGGTGTAACCTAGACAAAGGCTTTACAGGAACTGAATCACCACTTGTGTGCCGACGACTTTGAAGGAACGCCAGCAGTGTCACAGCGAGACGTCCATCTGGGCTTGTGGACATATTTGAATAACTGATTAATCTGTCAGTCCACAAAATGTCTCGTCTAATGACAGGAAAGTCCAGCAACAAACTTTGAGATGTGGAAACAAGAACATTTTTGCTACTCTGTAAATAACTTGCCTATCAGTAAGCATGACACATCTGCTTCAATTTGTGGCAGTGACAATGCATTTCAAAAGTACCAACATCCACAGAAACTTAAAAACTCAGTGCAGCTCTGTTAACTCCTCTGCTGGCCTTCTGCATGGCCAGTATGCTCCAAATAACAGGTTTGCCAAAATATGACTAAATACGCTACTTCCAGAAAGGCTCCCAGAAGGGCAGCAGTGTGACATGGAAGAGTAAGTTAGAAGAAATGTTAATCACAAGTTACTACAGCAAAAAATGAGGTTCTTCAGTGTCTTATTTTGTTTTGCTATACGGCAAAGCCAAAAATATTTCATTTACAATGAAGCGAGACGGGAAAAGCTCACATCCATCACAAAGAAGAGGCAAACATCTGATTATCTTATTTAAAAAATGAGAACAGTTTGTTGACTAATTTATTTCAGCGCTCGCCGACGCTTTGGGGCACCTCAGTAGTAATAACACTCATGACCATGGTGTGACATGTGAAAAGGGTGCGAAAACAGTGTGCCTCTGACTACAATCAGGGGTCCTGCATGGAGGAGGCTCCCCTCCGCCTAAACTGCTGCCAACTGCGCCTGCGCCGCAGATTAGAGGAACACGCTGTCTGTCAGACCTCCACAGCAGCACGCAAGGAGAGAACAGCCAACCCGGGGAGGAGGTGTGGTGTTTGATCTGTGCGGGAATCAGTCTGCTTTAATGTTTGATCTCATGATCTATACCTTTTTTTGTAAATTTGAGAGAGGGCAGTTAAGATGGGGAGAAAAGAGAAAAGGCAGCCACGTATAACATGACAACAGCAACATGTAAAAACACAATGTTTCTGTCTTTATGGGGGGAAAAAAATACTTATATTCTCAGTAGCAAAATCTGCTCCTCCATTCATGACTCCTACAGCCGACTCTAGCCCTAAGCGCAGGAATGTGGATCAAAGGAAAGGAAAAAAAAGCGCAGCCCCTTCCCCTTACCCCCCCCAAGCACCACCCATACGCACAGTTCTTTTTTCTCCTTTAAAAATTTCACTCTTCATACGTTTGTGTCTGAAAAGAAGCAACGAGTGAGTGGCCTCTCCACTCCACAAACACCGGTTCCTGTCCTCACTCCGCTTTTTCCCTGCAGCCGGAGACAAATCTTTTTGGAAAGTTGAGAGCTGTCCAAAACGGGACCACACACAGTCTCTGAGCATTCAACTGCTGGGGGCAGGCAGACACACACTCACACACACTCACACACTCACAAAATGGCGGCTTTGACAAAAATTTCCTCTCCCCCCAAAAGCTGCTTATGAACTTAATTACTACCTTACTTCTGGGTCGCCTCCTGCACATCTTGTGTGTGCGTCTAACGCAGTGTGAGAAGCCGCGAGGACGTTAGGATGAATTAAATTATTTACGAGTTTCACTTGGCCTCTTGCCAGGTCCCAAACAATAAACAATCCCCCTGGCTTGTTTAGTAGCACCCACCAACCCTCTCTTCCTCCAACCTACACCACCCTACATCCACCCCCCAAACATGCAACATTGAATTGTACAGCTTCAGAAGCACTGAAATAAAAGAAAAGTCCCAGCATCTTGCATTCAAACACACACAGAGCAGAAAACACATGAACCAAAACACTTGTCAGCAACAGTAAAGAGCGGCTTACCTTCAACCCAGAGTTTCTCCACGTCCGTCTCCAGATTAGCTGCCCTTAAGCCCACGGCAAAAGCTCCGAAAATCATGAGGCCCACAACCAAAAACTTTCCGCAGTTCTTTTGTATGTAACAGCCCAACCTAAATAAAAGTCTCTGGAACTTCGCTCTCAGCCATAGAGGTGCTTTCCTCCCAGTCGCCTTCCCCTAAGATGAGACAAGAGTCCTGATGTTACTGTCAGTGGGAGCACACGACGCAGCACTTACCTGGACAGGTAACATCTGTAGGGTTCAGAGGAAAGAAGGTTTAACATTATACAAGCAGAGAGCTGAACACCACAGGTGGCCCCAAATGAGTTCATGTCAAAGAGTCTCAAAATATTTCAACCTCAGGGGCCCCCGATGTGACCCAGCGGAAAATGAACTGAGAGGACTAGCTGTTATGATTCACTACGAGACTTCAGTACCACCTATAACGAAGGCTCTGAGGAGAAAGTGGAGCTGTGATCTGAATAATAAAAGGCGTCCGCAGTGTCTCTCTGCTGACCTGTGCTGATGTGATGAAACACACACATCTGCTGAGGACCGCCTAGAACCCGGCGAGGGCTCCCCAGAGCGAGAGCCACAGGTTCTGTCGTATCAGTATCATGTATAAACTGTAACCTTAGCGGAATACATGCAGAAGGAGGATATCTTCATCCCTTACAGACCCCCCCTCCCTCCACACACACACACACACAGCCCGGTCCTTTTCTGTCATCTCGCTGCCACGGCGATGAGTTACGAAGATGCTAATACGGACGGACTGACGTTAAGTTTGTCGGGGTTTGTGCTGCCGTGATGCAAAACAGGTTTGCAGCTGGACCTCCAGAGTGGAGGGAGGTAAATAAAAAAGGGAGAGAGCTGTCACGGCAGCGATTATACAGTAGGTGGCCTTTTTGAAATCTTCCCTGATGTCTCCACTGAAGCATCCTTATGCATAAATATTCTTAAAATACAGCTTCAGGTGTAAAATAGTCCTCATGAAGAGACTGAAAAGTAGCTTTAAGTGGGATAAAAGCGTCTCTCCCTGCTCTACAATAAAGTCATACACTCGGGGAGCAGTGTCATTTGTCACACCAAACTCCCCCACAACACACCTACACATCAAACTGTGGCATTAAAACACCTTGATAAGGTGTGCGCCTGTGTGGTGAAACCCACAAATACCACACACACACAAACATTGCACACACACACTCCCCATCCTGCAGCCCCTGTGTGCTGCCCTGCACTATGTGGTGGTGGTGGTGGTGGGGGGCATCACTGGGGGACTCACAATATTTGTGAACGGAAGAGGGCAGCCACATGGATTCTTTCTCTCTCACAAACACACAGACACACACTTTACGCGAGGGATCACACACACACACTACTGTCACACACACACTACTGTCACACATAACCTCTTTCTCTCGCTGGGGGCCACCTAAAGCCTTTTTTCTTATCTTTCTTTTATTTTGATGCATCAGGTTGGGGGGTGGATGTTGTGCGGAGGAAGATCCGCTGATGCATCTCGCATCTCCCCGAAAATGTGAAGCCGGTCGGTACCAAAGAGGGAGAAAGGAGGTGAGGAGGAGGAGGAGGAGAAGGAAGAAGAAGAAGAAGAGGGGAGGGGGAGGTCTGAATGTTGCACAAAACTCCGGGCTCCCCTTCACCACCTTGCCTTTTACCCCGTTACCTAGCAGCCACATAAGTTTGCCCACTTTTTTTTAAAAACCTCACAAGAAGCGCAGAGGCTTGAGATGAGAAATAAAGCACCTCTGTTATCTGCTCCAAAGCGAAGCCCGCGTCGCAGTAGCTCGGCCGCTGCAAATACTCCAAATCCAGCGGTGTGCGGCGGGTATAGTCCCCCCTGCTCCTCCGCGTTACCCTCGGCCGGTCGGGGTCTCTGTTTTCCTGCTCGGAGGGCGCATTAGCAGCCGAGGCCATGTTGCGGGCACTGCGCGATGCTCACCGTTTCCCACTTTACAGTATCTCCCCGGACGCGTGCGGCGAAATCCCAAAGTAACAAAGTTTCACTCTCGGAGAGCTCACACCCGCGAAGCAGGACTTCATACTCCAGTTGGAGACGGCGAGTCAGAGTCTGCGCCTCCCATCCCAACATTTCGCGATCCGGAGGTCTCCACCGCTCTCGCCGCGCTCGCTCGTTGTCCCTTCGCGGAGTAAATAATAACGACGGCGACGACGGAGAAACGAGCGCGGAGGCGTCGGTTCGTCTCACAGAGCGAAGAGAAAGCGCGACGGTGGCCGCATTCTGCTGAGATCCGTGTGCTCTTCCCCAGGGCCGCGCGTCACGGCCGACTCTGAGACTCAATAGAAGGGGAGAAAAAGACCTCTCTCCATTTGGAGGCAGAAAGGAGGAGGGGTGAAGAGGAGGAGAGAGAGTGAGTGAGTGAGTGAGAGAGAGAGAGAGAAAAAAAAAAACTCCAGATCCCGCCTCTGGGGCTGTCAGATAGCAGGAGTTTCTTGCATCTGATTGGTTCCAGAAGGGCAAAAATTACTCAGCAAACACGACTATTATTAGCTGCTTAGCAACAGCTCACTAAAGTAGAGAGACCACCCAGGCGGGGAGACCTCATGTGTGCATCTCCAGCTTTCAGAGAGAGAGAGAGAGAGAGAGAGAGAGAGAGAGAGAGAGAGAGAGAAAGAAAGAGAAAGGGGGGGCGAAGGCGCTCCGCTCGGCGCGTTTGGCGTTTTTTGGTGTTTCCACATGGCGCCCTGACGCTGGAGAGAGGCTTCACTCCCCCTAACGGGACCTGGAGTCTGAGGCAAGGTACCCGGTCTGTGCGTCGGAAGGGGGCCGAGGAATGTCAGAACTTTGATTTTTTTTTCCTGCCACCACCATGATGGTGGTAGTTGAGCCTCAGATTACAGCGGTCCGAGGGGAGGTCCTACAGTGTGCTGTTGTTACAGTGTCAGCCTCACTATGGCACACAGGCTGCTCTCTGAAACACAGCTTTGTGACATGTAACTCACTCAGTCAGCTGTTTGGAGATCAATAAGTGTGATATATATATTTTTCATTTCAAATATATAAAGTTTTGATCCTAATGAACAAACGTTTACAATAATTAGGAACTATGTGTTTTCCATCTCCTGTCATATTTGTAAACACCTTGTATCCGCTTAAAATACAAATTAATAATCTTTTACAGTATTAGTAGACACCAGTAACTGTAAGTAAAATGCTGATTACCATTTTAAAATCACAGTATATTCAGGATTTCTGATTTACGCACCATTATGTATCCTCTGTTCACTTTATTATCCATTTTATTGATAAGATTATATAAAACATGATTAAATCTACTTCTATCCAGTATTATAATATCACACTGGTGCGTTTAAGTGGATCTAGTTTTGATTAATAATGTGAACAAGCCGCTAAATGCCCAAGATGACATTGGTTTTGCGCATTACGCACGCAACGTGAAAACGCTCTGACATCTGTAATCCAGCCACAAAGATCTGAAGCACAAAGAGTGAATTTCATCTAAATCTCACACATTAATCGTCCACTATCATACTTTCTGAAAATATCTCCTTACCCACATATTTTCAAGTACCCAACGCAGAATATCCAGAACACTGTGCTGCAGATCTACTGAATCAGTGATATTTCTCAGTAGACTCTGTCCACTAAGATAGAAGATAAAGTTTTGCAGAACAGAGAAGAAAACACACAAGCCAGAGATTTAAAGGCTGAAGAAATCAAGTTATTCGTGTGTTCACAGCAACACGTGAGCTTTAAAACCCTCGTGGCCAAGAAAGAAATGGAAGAAAACAGCAAAAAAAAAGGAGTAAGAATTATGAAATGCACATTTTAAAAAAAGAAACACACCTCAATCCAAGACATAGGAAAACAAAAGGCACTGAGTGGTAATAAGCCGGTGCGGCCACTCGATGGACCAGAGTGTCGGTCCAGCAGCGGAGCCGCACCTGAGCCACGCCGCACTCACCATCCTCAGTCCAGGTGGGGAGAGCCCTCGGTACAAATCCATCATATCCGCCCCCCCGTGGAGTCCCAAACGTGTCTGTTATGGCGAGGATAAAAAGATCTGCTTTATTGTTGCGAGGAGGGAAAGAGGCGCATCGTAATCCGTCCCGGGCATCCTGCTCTGCGTCGGGAAAAGGTTCACTCGCAATTACACGGCTGTTCCTTTTTGACCACGTGGGTGGTCCCGTTCGCTCCAAAAAAAAAAAGGCAGGTCCCTATGACTGTCACGTGATTAGCCCGAAATTGTAAACAGTGCCAGTCCATGCACGGCAGCATCCCGCGACACACAACCTCACGCACTCAAAGAGAAAGAGAGAGCAAGAACCTTCCTGCAGTTCGAGGACGCGTTTGCTATGAAACGCACACCTGTACGTGCACAGGTGCACGCACGCATGCATTTGTGTGCAACTGAGTGCATGCGTGCAGGTACATGTGCAAAGGCGCATGCATGTATTTGAAAGCATGCACACAACACCCAGATGTACAAAACGTGTGCTAATACGACATGGAGGTATGTGCACACAGAAATCATTAAACACACAGACAGGAACACACACATGCATGCTCAGTGACATCCAACTGCTGCTGGCATGACAATAGAGACATATTTTGCTAAAATAATTACCCTAAATGACGTTTTTCTCTTTAACAAATGTGTTTTTTCTTCGTTTTTTTCAGTCAACAGCCTCAATTATACAAGTTTGAACTGTACTCCTTTGTTTGGATTGGCCCCCCTGTCCATTGCAAAATGTTTTTGTCTCAGGAGAGCTTGCATGATACGTGGTAAATTCTAAGGTTTCTAAATAAACGAGGTTATCTTATTCATTCCCATCAACATTTTTGATTTTTCTTTGGAGGGAAAGTTAGGCGTGTTGGAGAACACCACACTGGCTGCCACAATAATATCACTCCACTGGCATCAGATATCTCTGGTGTGGTGTCTGAGAGGGGGAAAAAAAGGCACGTAAAGGGAAACAAAGTTAGCCTGCGATGCCCCCTAATGCCCCTGAATAGAACCAGGCCTGTCTCAGTGCAGGCGTCATAACTGCTGCACCATATCTGCGCTAGACATGTTCAGGTTGTTGTCAAGACGGTAACACTGTAGGACTCCATCAAAGCGCAGCAGGACATTGTGGAAAATGGTCCTCCCCTCCGAATACTGTAGTGTAGAGGCTGTAAAGATATGCCAGTAAAAATGCTCTGGGAGATTATATTGCAAGCATCTGTGTGAACTAATGAAATACGTATGCACATAAGATGCCAAAACACCCTTGACCAAACATGAGCATATTTCCTTTTTTTCTCTTCATTTGCCATCATGTGCTAATATGGATCAGATGGACTAATTGTTCATTTTAGGAATTATACCAAGCAAGGAGAAATGTATTCCAAATCAGCTTCTTTTAATTTAGCGATTGCAGGCAATAGTTTGAATTTCAGACTTTTGTGAGCACAGAGGGCATTGAGTGTATTCAGGCCTGTAAGTTATTGTCCCGTAAATAAATGCCGCAAGGTATAAAAATCTGATTTTTACAACACAGCACGCAGTAGAGTGAAAAATTAGTTGATTAATGCTTTTTTTCAGGCAAACATTTCCAAGTTCCAGCCTCCAAATTATGAGAATTTGCTTCTTTTCTTTGTCTGATATGACAGTAAGCTGAACACTTTGGGTTTTGCATTGTTGGTCAAAGAAAGAAAACAAGTGAGACGTCACTTTGGGATGAGATGGGATCACTTAGATGAATCCTTTGGGAAACTAATAGCACGTTTCAGACCGGTCCACTACAGGTCTACTGCAACACACTCTGCATTCTTACCTCGCCATACACTCTGCATGCCAGTACTAGAATGCATAGTGTCAGATTGCGACAGGATAAGTGTTTCAGAAGTCTACAGCTCACTGTATGTGTCTGCACCATACAGCAGTATTTCAAGGCCTTTGTCAGTTGCAGACTTTTTACATTGAATGTATACAGCCATCAAAAATCTATCATGTCAGACGGATACGCTGACACACTTTCAACAGCTGAATGCTATGAAAATGTAGAGGCTGAATTTAAATATTCTTACTGATATTCAGACCCTTTTTCTTGCACCATTGTGCATCATAAACCAACTTTTAGCTTGTTAGCTAAAAGAAGCTCCGGTGCGTCTTTGGACACGTTTGGCATGGCTTAGTGGGCTTTTAATGAAATTTGCAGAGTGCATCCAAGATTTCTAATAAAACATGTGATTTGATGACCTTATGACCTTTCCTCTTGCGCCACCTTCAGGAAAATCCACTAGCTTTAAAACCCTCAGTTTGTTCTCTTCAACACTTTGATCTGAACAATAGATTCAGAGGACTCTTGAGGCAGATAGCAAATATATAAAATGATGTGCCCCTGATAATCTTAATTTGTTGACTTTCTGTGGTTTAGTTTCCCCTTGCATGTGCAGATGTATTTCAGGACCCTACAGGATCACAAAAACACTTACATTTTTGACTACACCCAATCACACAGCAAATAAAACAGGTTTTACACTCTCAGGAAAAGAGTGCTTTTTCAGCGTGCTGTTAGCTTTTTGAATCAGACTCCTTGTTTTGTGTCGATTAATGTCTCTCTTTTCTTTGATCGTTCATAATCATCTAGTCCTCTTCCTGATCCACATGGCTTCCTTCATAAAGAGAGGATATGAAGTGTTTATATTGGAGCTGGAGGAAATGGGCATCTATCCCGCAACGACTTCATCACCCAGTCACCTTCTCTCACCTCTGGCAGGGCCCTTCACACCCCCCAAGGCTGGTATCTGGCTGGCGGCCACGGGAAGAAGCGGAAAAGCCTTGTTTAGTGCATGTGCTTATTTATGATTTGCAGGTGGATTACAGTTCAAAGCAGAAGTTTGCCAACATGCTAATATCTTCAGTCAAAACCTGAGTCTCCTTCAAGGCAGGTTCATTACGGGCTTGATGTGGAGACATATATAGAGACTTTTAATCAATTCCATGGCTATCATCTTGAAAAATTAATAACACTTAACCTCCATTTTTCATTTTTATGATGTAGCACAACTGCTTAACATCTGTTGCTACAGTGAACAGCAACTGTATCAAACCATGCACAGTTTTAAAAAAAGGCTCTCTTGCACATGAAGCTGTGTTTTCCAAAATCAGCAAGGTTCCTAGTTGAATAGTTATGAATGGAAAAGAGGGGGCAGCTGTGTTTGCCAGCCATCGTGAAGCTAGATGGAGGAGTGGTCCAGGGCAGCCTCTCACATTTAAAGCCACTCACCCACAGTGAAGTGCAGGGGGGAAAAAAGACAAAAAGGAAAAAGAAAAAAAAAAAAACAGCAGATAGAGAGAGTGAGAGAATGCAAACAAAGCTCACCTCTTGATTGAAAACAACTGCACTCAGGATCCCAATTAAGTAAGAATGTACTCTCTCTCTCTTCCTCTCTCTCACTCTTTCTCTCTCTCTCCTTTATTCCAAAGACTGAAAAAAGAGAAAAAGAAAAGCAATATGGATGCCTTGGAATGAGGGCGTCTTGGTGCTTAGCAGATCACATGACATTTTCCATTCATTGAAAGATGCAGGCAGCCTGCACAGCACTCGTGGCTTTATCAGCACAGCACTGATGGTGAGACATATGCATTGCACTATGTTTTCTCTCCACTGCAGTGACTATAATTGACCCTAGTGTACATTTTAAGATGTCTGCCTTTGTGCAGATGTGTGTAAAGGTGCAACTTTATTTGAACATCAAAGGATAGTTAACTTCTTTTTTTCTCCAACATTGCTATTGGTATCAATGACTTTGCACTGATAAAGTCAAGTTGTCATCTCTCGAAAAGTGATGAGATCACTTAAAGGAATCCAACAGGGCAAGAAATGGGAGTATTCAGGCAACCATAGACGCATTTGAGAGAAGGTAAAGAAGGTAAAAGTACACTTATTATCCAAACTTGCTTTTATAATCATACATACATAAAAACTTTCTTGTTACTTACTTACTGTAATAATAGAAGATTAATGACTGTCCAGTCTTAATGAATATTTTATTTATACTTTTTTCATCTATGATTCAATCAGCGGACTGAGAGCCTTCACACCCTCACATTTCAACAAATTTAGATTCTTCCACAACCACAACCACAAATAGCCCTTTTTCCATGCTGCTGTCACATTAGTGCAAGCCACCTATGCTAGATTCAGTGGCGCATAGGTGGCTTGTTTTCATCACAACTACTGAACTCATTAAGTCCCACTACACATCATATCCATCCACTTTGGCCGCTCTTCACCCCTTCGCCATCACTGGTGTCTAGACTCCATTAGGTGGAATATTTCTGCACAGTGACTACACCTGTAAAATGATAAAATCACAACTCACTCTCATTTCCTAAGGCTGCTCTAATTTCTAAATTAACATATTTCGCATTAATCTCTTCTTTCAATTAGTCTCTCCTGAAATGTGGCAACATTCACACATTGTTTTCTGTGCAATCAGAGATTATTACCAATATTTTTGCAGCTATGATAATCTGCCGCAACTCCTGGCTTGTTCGCAACTTATTTGATTATCTGACCGCTCGTGTTTCTTCTTCCCCAGATGCAAGCAATTACTTTGGTGAGTACAGTGTTGTCATAATTTTCAGAAAATATCGCCAAAACTACCCAGGTTGCATTAAACTGGGATTATCCCTTGAGGTGTGCGTTTCTATCTATGAGAACATTTATATTCACAAGAAAACCTCCCTGTCAGTGCACCTCCACAGTATCCCTCCTTGGAAGCCCCATACAGGTACCATTTCCAATATTTCTGCCAAGTCATAAAACCATCCCCTCCTCCTCCATCTTGACCCAGCTGCTGGCTCCCCCCTGGTCCGTCATGGCTGCCTGTGAAGCAGTAGGGGCTGAGTGCATGGCGAGAGCCTGCTGGGATGTTTATGTTCCAGCTCAAGGTTGTCTTCAATCATACACAGAGCTGTTTGACAGCTTGCAGCACCGCCTGGCCTCTGTTTACCTCTCCCAATTTCCGACCGGCTTTGTATGCACAATCAGAGCGGCTCAGAGAGGATCCAAGAGGCCGATTCCACCGTTCTCCGCTGAGCAGAAACACAGAGAGGTGGACCATAGAATCTATAACGTTTTGCAGAGAATGCTCATGTTTGACTGGTTTAATCAGAATAGGTAAACCTGCCAGTGAAGGAAAGCAGCCCAACTTCATTTGAAATACATGTTTGAAATAGTTGATTTAGTGTTTCTCGTGGTCCTTAAGATAGTGACTCCACACAATCACGCTGACATAGTGAATAAATTAATATTTACGTGAAGTAAAGTGCTGTTCCAAGAGTTAAATGATTTGATTTGTTAGGTCCTTGGATGGCGTGTGTGTTTGTTTCATACACTATGTTGTAAGATATTTTGAACTCCACACCTTCTGGTCATGTATCACCAAAAACGTGAGCTGGCACAAAGTGTGAAAGTGGAGAAATGAGAGGAAAAGTGTGTGACTGCAAATACAAAAGTCTTAATTTCAGATGAATATTGATTTTGATTTAGTCCAATCTGGCCTCAGCACAGCGGGCCACTTCACCGTTTGGCCAACATTTACTGCGAGATCTGGGATAGACAATGTTGGAGCTGGCTGATATTTAGACAAGGCAGTGGTCTGTTCTGCAGAACTGGGCTGAGAAGCTGTAATTTTTGGAAGTGAGTTCAGCCCCCAATGTTAACAGGAAACGTGTGCTGCTCCGAATGTATACACATGGCCTCAACAAATAAGCAGTATAATACAATATCAATGCTGTGGCTCCACAGAAAGACGGAGGGGAAAAGAGAGATGGTGAGTGAGACGACCCGAAATAGGCAGCGAGAGAGCAGTCAAACAGATGGAGCTGGCTTCTCCACACATTCATTTTTATAAATTGTGTAAAGAGAGAAGGGAAATTTTGACTCACAGACACACGCTCACAAACAAATATATTTGTTATGAATTCGAACATCTGCGGTCTTGCACATTGTGACAGCACACGTTCACCTTGGTAGAGGGTTTGCTTACTTCCATCTGAGCTGAGGTGGGTCTCTGTGGGAGGCCCACTGGAAAAAGTGACACATTTAAAGGTAAGAACCTCATAAGCTGTCCAGACCTCTGTTTACTCACCCAGACCTCCTGTTCGGTTGAGTCTTAACGACAGCTGGAACGTTACCTCCCTCAATGGAATTCAAGCTCATTAACAAGCAGCATCAACCGTAATTAAGAGAAATTATTCCAACAGCTCGGAGCACGGGTGCATACTTTTGTGTACCTTAATCTGTAGTGAATTTACAGAATATCTCTTTCACAATATCCAAATTAAACAAATCTTCCTCAGGTATTCAAACAAAGCCATAGTGGTGTGACTGCCTCTCTTCATGGGAGTTGTTTACAGGTTTAAAGTGAGAGCTGTACTAATGAGGATGAAATGGTATTAAGCAGCGTCTGGAATACCAGAGCTACTCTGAGGTGTGCCTAATAGCATAATAAAGCCGTAATTACAGGATTCTGTGTCCGTTTAAGGGTTTTCTGAAGAACACGAGGTGCACTTTGAAAGTGAAATTCACCACCTCTGTCATGCCTTGAATAGCTCAACAGGGAGAAAATGTCATTATTTTGCTATTAAATCAGATGAAAAACTGGTGTCTGAAGAGTAAAAGAAATATGATTGCTTTTATTTGTACTTTTATTTGACCGTGTTTGCATTTGACCTCAGAAACCGACCACAGAGACAGAGGAAAGAGAGATGAGTCAATACACTGCGGACTGAATTAGACAGCATGTGATTGAGAGCCCCTCTGACAGAGACACTCTCTCATTAGAGAGATTGGGATGTACTTAAAACTTTAAATTTTGATGCTATTTGCCTCAGTTGGAATTTGGGCACCCTGACAGGATGACAGTATTTCTGCTGGAAGATGCACTTTTGCGGAGCCACAGCAGATTCTGGATTTCTGGATTGTTTTGACCATTTCAAGACACTGAAAAAAAAACTAATGAGGACACATCGGCTTTGACATGCTGGAACTTGGACCAGTTTTTATAAATTGTTGCTCCCCAGTTGGAGTACATAGATGCAGCAGGGGAACATTAATTTTCACAGTCGTGTTCCAGCATCATGTTCACATGTATATGTAGTAACACACAAAAAAAGAAGGGGAGCACATGAGTGGGAGAGAGGCACACAAAGCATGATGGGGGAAAAAATCGGTTCCATTCATTTCAATACTATCGCCTGAGACGTGGCGCAGAGCCGCATGTGTTGACAGCACCTGCAGCCAAACGGCCGCGTCTGCACCGACTCGCCTCTGGCTCATCAATGCGCCGTCACATTCATCATCTGCTTGCTCTCCCCACAGTACCATGAGGTCATAGCTTAAGTGGCCAATTAGCCCAAACAAAGTTCAGTCTGTGGCGTCTCCAGAGATAGTGAGAGCAGCACGAGGGAGGGAGTTTATGGTTGCTTCACGGGACATCTGTGAATGGAGGGTTGTGAGAGCTGCCTACCCCGTCCCTGTCATCTTACTACCACACCTGCATTTCTGCATGTGCAACCGTGTGCATTTCTGATTCATGCCCGTGGGCGTCCAGTCTGTTTCGGTTAAAGCGTCTGGTGGGCTTATTGTGAGGTCTGACTTGAGCTGGGGGAAAATACCTGTCATAATTACCCACGCCTGTATCTTTCGCCTAAAGTCCCCGTTTCCAAATTACCGGCTGCTAACAATCTTGCAGCCTAATTTATGCGTATTGGTCAAGATGTGGGCACTCTCTCCTCAAACTCTTGCGCAGTGGAGGCCAAAAATCGTTAGCGGTGAACATCCAGCCACAATATCCGCGGAAAAACTTTTAAACAACTCTGCATGAGGCCGCGGGATGATGTGCAAGAGCATTTCTCTGTTATTGGGCGAGAAGTGACAGTTTCCAAGCCAGGTGTGTGTGCATGAATGTGCAAATGGGCAATCGTGATAGAAGGAGATTAAGAGGGTACCGAGGTGCTGACAGCGAGAAAGCAAGTACACGGGGAAAGAGAGAGACTTTACTTGATGTTTCCAAATGGAATGGCTGAATGTAAACACAGCTGGATGCGATAGAAGCGCATTTATTGGCTGCATTTTAATTACTGCTTTGACTTTCCATAGACTGCCAAGGACTGTTGTGTATACACAGAATGTGCCGCTGACAGCTTATCTGAATCCAGCCTTGCTTTTTTTTCACAGAGAAGGTGCTAGCTTGCTCAGAAGTCTTGGCAACACTGGCAAAAAAAAATTGCATCTGGTCAATTGAAAAGCAGCATTGTTTGGAGTTTCTGTGGTAGTGGAGTCAAGTGTGAGGTAAATGGTGCCCCGTGTAGGTCTGCTGCAACAATCTCTTGATATGCATGAATAGTAATGTGAGGAGACTGAGTATTTTTTAGAAGGGAAGCTTAGATCTCAAAGAATTAAGTAGTAGTTTATTGACATTTAATCCAAAATGTTTTAGAGCAGTCATCCTCACACAGCGTCTGCACTTTTTTTGGGTCTGCAGGCATCAGATAAACACGCATCCATCTGTCCGCTCACCACCATGCTGGTGCGCAGCACAGAAATGTCAAACAATGTGAAACAAAGTCAACATGTGCTTGTAAACAGACAGACTCCTTTCAGTTAAATGAAATACCTTGCTTTGGGGAGAATGGCAGACGGTAAGCTGCGCTTGGTTTTATTGTAAGCGAGGGACGCGATGGCAGAGAGCGCAGACCCAAAACGTTCAGTTACTTCATCCAAATTACAGATGTTATAGCATTCATCGCTGTCCTCACATCATAACATTTTAATGGGAACTCAGCACAATGCGGAGCCGCCCTGATTCTGTAGAGCTGTATGTGTAAACAGCCTTTAAAGAGACAAAAACCCAGCGATATTTTCTGAGACATTTGGTCAAATCCAACCAGGACGAATGGTTTCCCTTAAGCGTCTGGACCTAAAATGCAAATGTCAACGATGAGCTGAACTCGTCTGCAATCATGAAGTCATTTGGAAAGAACAAGAAAAAGATGGGGATGTAGCATGGTTATTAACAGGGTCTGGATTGAGTTGTAAACTGACGAGAAATGTGTGCGCACCACAAATATTTCTCTGTTCAAGAGCTTAAGTAGAGCGCATCAGTCATAAACTTAAGAATGATAAGTGAGAAAAAAACCCAAGAAACTTCACCACAAGGCTGACAAACCTGTTCCAGAGCTTTCAATCGCATCACATGATCTTCATGAACACGTCGAGTTTGGCCATGATTGAATCACAGATGTTTAAATTTCAATCGTTTTCTGAGAATTTAAAGAACCTATAGTCAATGTTGGCTAAAAGCTGAAGTCGGCAAAACATACAAAGGGCCTTTAAGTAGCTTTGAACCACATCACGTTATCTTGTTATTTTTTTATTACAATTTAGTACCTTGCAGCTATACTGCAACTACATAAAATGTTACAATAAAGTAGTGAGAAAATATCCTGATGGGGGACTTTCTCTGTCAGAAAGTTATTCTAAAAAGATCTATGATATATTGAGAAATTGTTGAATGAAAAGGTGAAAATTGACGATTCAGGACAGGTCTTGAGTATTGCTAGTAATTAAGGACCTCTTAAATTACCATATTTCTGAATGGAGATTGGTGAGAGTTTTTAATCATCTAAATTTCATACTGATAACTTCTTGACTTACATAGGCAAACAAGATGAACAGTGAAAAGATTGGATATTTCCTTTAGTTTATACTTTTGATGTTATATTTTGTTGGTATGGCTGATACTCGGGCAGGATCCGCAAAGAGAATAAGAAAACAATTGACAGAGGAACAACAAAAATCTAAAAGAGACAATGACAGAGCACAGATGAAAATACCTGTTAACCTGGGTTTGTCACTCCACCAACTCCATTCACTACACTCCAGAGAACTGCAGGATTTGAAAGGATTAAGACTGATCATGAATTGGCCCTCTTCCTCAAAATTCGTCTGTTTTTCATTCTAAAACAAACGTATTAGCTTGCCAGAATAAGATGAGGTGTTGAAATACTACAGCTAAACAAAACTAAAATACCTTGTAGTTGCTTTAACACTGCTAAAAATGTTCAGATGACTATTTTTAGGCAAGATGCAAGGTCAGTCTCTCAAATAGTATTCGCCGGTCAGTTACACAAAAAGACACAACACACATGCATCCTAAAGAGAGGAGAGGGGAAAGGCACGTCCTCTCTGAAGAAGAGGTCTTCCAGTAACTATCGTGACAGCTGAATGAAACAAGCGACCTCGCTCCATCATTGGTTTGAGTGGTCATTTTTAAAAGACGTCATGCGTGACTTAAAAGGAAGCTCAGAAGGTCAAATCACACACATACACACACACACCTCTGCAGTAGTTATGGGTGCCCCTCTGACACCCACACACACAACATAGACTGATGATCAAAAGTGTGCTTAGTCTCCACCTGCCCAAATGCACACACTTATAAACAAAACATATCTGCACACACAAACACACGGACAGTCACACATACCACAGAATCGCTCACACAAATACACGAGTCACTCAAACTGTCTGCCACTGACAACTGATCAGAGTCTGCCCTCACACACGTTTCAAACACACACACTCTGACTCCCCCGTGACTCCGCCGACCTTCGACCTGAGGTGAAGGGAGTTGTTGTCTGATGCTATGAGTTCATTCTCTGTGTGTGAAGTCATTTCCTGCCGGAGTGACTGCGAGGGGCGAAGGGGGCCATATCGGTTGACCTCGGATGGGGGCACAGTGGGGGGCCTGATGATACGGGACGTAACTCAGCAGGGCGACACAATGTTTTGGAAGAAATATGCATAATGTGTTCTTTTTCTCTTTTACTCTAAGGCCATTCATAAATTTGAGCCTCCTGCCCAGACCCTTATTCATATAACCCTCAGAGCCTCACACCAATTAACACATAGGGAGGAAAATGTAATGTTACACAGAATATAGACGTTAATTGATATTTTACTTTTTTGTGGAAAGTTCAGCTTGATTTGGTCAACACTGATCAAGTCATCTTTCTCTGTCTTTCTGGGACGCTATGAGATTATTGGAAATAGTGTTGTTTCTCTACTTTCAACTGTCACTCACGCCGATCTCTGCTGTGCTTTTTTTCTCCCGAGTAAACGAGCAACATGAGCAGGCTCACACAAGCATCACCGCTGCTGCGCCGATGCCATAAACCGTGGCCCCCGAGCAACATCCTCCGACAAACACGGCCTTTTATATGACAGAACCAAAATGCTCTTTGTTTGCAGTTTATGTCAGAATGAGAGTCTGTGTATATAGATCCGAGGGAGAGACAGAGAGAGGAAAGCAAAAGAGGCCAGAAAATGAGGAATCTGTTCTGAGCCACGTTCGTAAACAAGACAAACATAATCAGCATCTCAAGAGCCACATCTGGCTCTAGTCGAGTCGAGCCTGGACTCTGATTGAGGGGCCCGGCAGGCTCCATTGTTTCCTCCGAGTTGTTATGTAGCATGTCACAGGAGGAAAACAAAATGTAAAACATTGTCAGTGTGTGGAGCAAACGCTTAAACGCAAAAATCACCATCACCTGTCAAAATGTCTGGTTTTAACATAATCATCATGTTCAGATTACAGTTCGTATGTGATGCGTAATAACGTCCCTGTGGCTGTTGGCAAAGAGGTAATTGTAGTTTTCAATTTCCTGCAGTTTGACTTTTTTTTTTTAATCAGATTTATACTTTTCCTTGCGGTTTAACCTGCAGATCATTACTGTTATGTCTGACATGTAAGCAGTCATAGCACATTCTTGTGACATGGCATCATATTTTTCCTAATCGATCATTTTTATCTGTTTAGCAGGAAATGGTCAGTGTGATGGCTGTTGATTGATGGGGTGGTCACACAAAAGAAAGATTTGTATGAGGAAATGGAGAAGGAGATTAAGACCGTTAATATAAGAATTCACAAATGGTAAAAATGAGTTAAATATGTCCAAAAACTGAAGATATGATGATTTCAGCACATAGACTGTGTTTCAGTCTCTAGAGTAGATACGATAGTACTGATCATGTTTTATGCCTGATATTTCTTATATTTTCTTGCATATAGCTACATCCTTTGTCGGGATTGAGGTGTTGTCATTGTATGGATTGTATTATATCATTTTAATTATTATATATATAATTATATTTAATTATTAAAGTGCTTTTCTTTTTAAACATATGATGTCACATTTTGTATTTTATTTGTTTGTTTTTATGCATGTGAATTATATATGTTCATGTGTTATGTTGATCACCCCCTTTGTTCAAAGCACATCTTGAGTTGAATTCAAGTGGGAGTTAGACAATAAGAGTCCGTGGTATCAACGACAAGGACACGGTGGTGGTAGTGCATAAAAATGCATACACTGGGGTGACATGTTTGTAACGTTGCTCACAGACAGTAGTAACTTTTGGGGTTTTATAGTCGTCTGTTATTTCCAGAGGTATGGTCGCACAAAAACCCGCCGCAACGCCTTTTAAAAAGAAATGAAACAGAAAACTCCAATTCAAACGCCTCGCAGTAAAAACCCTGCGAATGTCACATAGGGTTTCTGTCTTGTATTTAGCAGACAGCGTGAGGTCACAGCGTATATACAGAGCACAGTTACAGCTCTCCAGAACTGTGTGTAAAAACTATTGTGCTGCAAGGAGAGAGCCCCAAACGTGCCCCAGGGGAACCCTCCTTTTCTTCTTTTTATAGGAAAGGCCTTAATTCATGGAGACAAACCGAGCCATCATTATATTTAACAGAGTATCATAAACATTCCTGCATGCTGGATGTAAATGGTAAATGTGTCTGCTTAGATGGACGGGTGGGTAAACACAGGGACGTGACCTTGCAACGCGCACACACATATACACTGGTCTCCCATGCAGGCACACCTGTATGAATCATAGGCACAGTTGGGAATGCACCTTGGGCTACAACCTAGCCTTGTAAAACAACACTCTCTCCCTCTCTGTGTTACAAACACAACCTAGTGCCATTTAGCACAGTATGAATTTGATATGTTATTTTGTCCTACAGGATATGATGTGTTTTTTTATTTCCACAACCACTGAAGTTGAGTCAGAGCAATTTCAAGGTGGACGGAGTTAAATCAAGAATATCACCCGGCTTGAACAAGGATTTAATGATGATATAACCTCCATGATATAACCTCAAGAATCACTCTGACACTTGAGAATGTTCAAATTCAAGAGCATGGTGAAACAGTGGTAATGTAGTTTTTATGCAGTGTGCAAATTGTACTGCACCACATACATAGGAATGTAGTACTAAAGTTAAATTAACACACCACAAGGTTTTAAAATAATGACACATCACACACTGCTCTGTCTTGTAAGACATGTTAGCCTTTCTGGTTCTGAATATAAGTCCCCAAGTCATTTCTCCATTTTAACAGTCCATGAGACCCGCCGGGCTACATCTGCTCGGTGGTCGGAAATTTACAGTAAAAAGTCAGCTACAACCACAAAATGATAATTTACAATAGAGATTAATCAAAAGCTCTCTGTCTCATCACAGTATTTGTTGCAGTGCTATCATAAGGAATCACATTAGTTTGTGCAGGTGTTCCTCGAGGACTGGTTACTGTTAGCACTAAGCTGCCACCTCAATGTGAAATGATCTAGCTGAGTGAACAGCACCCATGCAGATAAGTCACTGACCAGTCACACATATCCTGCAGTAAAGATGAGGCCCCGGAGGAAGAGCGTGTGCCTCCCCTTCTGTGTGGCTGGAATTGTGTTTTAAGCATGAGTATGTGTGAAGGTGAGTACATATGAACGGTATGTGTCAAAGACTAACAATCAGTTGAACTTATAACATTGAAAATACTCATTTAGACGCTAAGTACCTTCTATTTTGTGCACAGCAAAACGTCATCCTCGGGGCCGTGAGCTTGCCGGAGCGGAGGGAAGGGATGGGAAGGGTGAAGGTCTGGTTCTGGATTGAAAAATAAATAAAGCAAGGGTGGTATAGAAAGTAAGCTTTGTCTGAAGGGCAGGGGAAATGGAAGGGTACTGGCTCAGACCATTAGTACAAGTGTATGTGCGTAGCCACATATTTTTACCGTTGGTGTGTGTGTGTGTGTGTGTGTGTGTGTGTGTGTGTGTGTATGTGTGCGCGCGCACGTCTGACTTTCGCAGTTATGTGTGTCACCAAGGCACAGTGACTAATGAAGCTGATTATTTCTAGCTGTCAGCCAGGACATCCTGCCTGCACCGAGGGCCATGTGGGGCTGCGGCTGATGACCTCAACACATGCTGTAATTCGGAGAAAAACTTGATAAACACTTCGTGCATACGTCAATGTTTGGCTGTAGATGCCCTCGTCCTAACGGATTTTGCATGCATGTCTGATTACTGTGTTTCAATCCACCCACTGTTGAAAGAGGTTTACTTTGTGCCACGTAGTATACGCTGTTATTTCAATGTTGCATGTGCATCGCTCTGATTGGGAGGCTGACCCATGAGAAATACCCTAATTTGTTAAGTATCTGGAGCTGCAGAGACGGTCCAAAAAAGAAGCTGATACCTTGCGACACTAGCACCAGATGAACTCCGTAAAGCCCTAAACCAGATGCCAAATAACAAATCACCCAGCTCTGACGGTTTCCATCTTTAATTCTACAAACCATTCTGGCACATATTATTTCCACCATTTTACAGACTAAATCCCAAATCACTTCAGCATGGATTCAGCCTCTATATCAGAACCCCAAGGAGACCCAACACAACTATCTTCCACCCACTGATGTGAATGAGCATTACTGTCACTAAAGTTGTGGTCATTAGATAAATATATAAGCAGTCATAACGCTCTTAAATGATCATGACTTGAGAAGTTTATTTGAAAAAATAATATTCTTAAATTCAAAACAGAGTCAAATTTTTTTTATTAGAATAGCACCACTGAGATAATTTTTCAGAACCACCCACTAGATGTACATATTCACAGCATAAAATCCACTTTTACATCCACAAAAAAGTAATTCTTTTGAACTGAAAAATCATAAATTGATTGAAAAGGGGAGGAAGGAAAATAAGGAACGCCGGCCTGCATGAATACAGATTTGCAGTCATGACATGTATCGTATATGCAAACATAACCACAGCCAGACTAATGCTAAACCATCAACACGCAATTTCTAACATGCAATCCTTCCCACTTATTTTGTTGTTTTGTTACTAATGTTTACATTTAAACACTTTCCTCTTATGTGTGTGTCTTTTTCCAAATAGAGTTCAACAGACAATCAAATGCTTCTGAATTTTCAGTTCTGCAGTAGTTTATACTCCACAACTCCTAAATTTGTCCCTGATGTGGTTTGTGTGTATTTTTGTGTGAGAGTGAGTGTGTGTTGTGTATATATGGTGGCATCTGTTCTCCTCGGGGTCGAAGGTGGAAAAACCTGGTTCAACCCTAACAGATGACTGATGGAGTCCAATCAGACTCTTTATTTGAAGAAGGGTATACGGGTCTCTGTATTTGGGGCACCCAGCAGTGGACTCATATGTAACCCTGTCTGTTCAGCACCAGACCCTCTCTTTCCAGGTTTCTGTTGTCCCCTAGACTCACACACAGCCCACATTTCAATGGAAGGGCACAAAATGTCTCTGGAAATGGTTTCAGGGTTTGAGGCCTCACTGAGTGTTGATTTTAATTGAGCACAAGTATGCGTGTGTGTTTGATGTATGTGGGTGTGGGTTCTGTTTGGGTTTGTGAGCTGGTACATGTACGTGTGCTAAGTGTATGCACAGATGCCCTCATAGGGCTATAATTGCAAATCATTAGGTTTTGTCCCATTTTGTGCATGCATGTGCAGCCTTACTGTGACTCATAAACACTGCACATGCAAACACAGACACATCTGCAGTCTGTGTGCTCACATGCATTTGTTATTTTGTGCGAGTCTGCACGCACACAACAAATGCAGCTTCGTGTTCATCGCCAAATGTGTGCTTGCAGGGATGTGCAATGTTGGGTTGAAACAGAAAAAGAGGGTCATCCAGACAAATGGCCTTACTCACTTTAAGAAACTTTTGCTGTTGGATCAAACCTTGCATTTGCGCCTTACAACTTTTTGCATGAACTTAAGCCATGAAGCCAATTCAAAATCATTGATGTCTGTAAACATCAGCGGTCGAAGGAGGACAATTTGCGGTTTGTAGGTTTCCATCCAACAGCCACATTCCAAATCTTTCCCAAAGGTGAATCATACTAAAAGATCACATATCAGAAGTGGATGTTGCACCATAGAAAATAGCATATCCCAATCAGTTCATTAAAAAAAAAATTCACTCATAAAGATAATAATAAAATATTTGTGTTTATACATTTGCAACATGCCATCGGTTATACAATTCTGCCTTTCAGAAAAATTCACCTATACCTTAGCCAAGACACACACACACACACACCAAGATACACACAGGTGTGCAGCTGTTTTGAAAATCCTCTGACAATATGCGTCAGAGAGAAAAGGCTTCATTCTCGCTGGGTGATGGCCCGGTGAAAAGCATGCTGTTTGGCGGGCTGGTTGATATATTTGCAAATAACACGGTAATCTCCCCACGGCGCGCCAAACATGCCAGTGTTTGCTTGCTTATTCCCACATAAAAGACCAGAACACTCTTTCGCTCTCATACACAAGTGAAAGCAAACATTCCCTTTATTGTGCAGACTTCTCTCGTTCTCCTTATTTTATTTCCCCCCCTTCCTCTCTGAGCCCAGGAAGGGCGCACTCATACACTCACCCCGGAACAAGCCTGGAGGTCTCGAGACCACACACAGAGCAGCGCAAATATCTCTCCCTGACTCGTTCTTTTTCTCCTTCTTTCCTCTCTCCCTACCTCTCTTATTTCTACTCTTTTATATAGTCACTCTCTCTCCATCATTCCCTCTTCTTCACAAGTCCGTGCACCCTCTTTCCACGTTTCACCTCCTGTCAGCCCGGCCTGACCGAGGCAGAATAAAGGTCGTGTGCCCGCCGTTGCGTGTCTCGATCGCCACTCCACAGCACGTTCTGCCCCCTGTTTGTTTGACTGTGCTGATGTGAACTGTAGAGAGGATGGTCAGTTAGTATGATATTTATGCCTGTGAGACCACCCAGCCAGCCAGGCCGAGACACAGGGAGTTTGGGCTTTATTTTTCAACGCCTCCAGTGTTCCCAGGGCCTCAGAGTTGAATGAGATTAATCCCTCCCTGTCACCAGAATGTGGGATTATGACACAGCATGGATGGTAGTCAGTTGTGTAACATCCAGGTGAAAGACAGGATGTGCAAACAGAGTGTGTCCTTTGTATTGATTAAGTCAGGAGAAAGAAAGAAGAGTTTGAGTCACATGAGATGGGATTTGCTTAAGCGATTCCCTCTAGTGGCTGCGGATGAAAAGTCAAAGGTAACGAAACAACCCCTAAACTGCTTCAGAGCTTTAGCAGTAAAGGGTAGTGATTCCCAACAAGGGGTGGTGGGGGGGGTAGGCTATATATGTAATTTGAAAAAAAAGAACAGAATTTGTACACTAATTATAAAATATATCAACATATCTGTGACAGAAAAGTCAACCTTTGGTAACCCAGCTTGAATAAAGCATTTGGCAATTCAAGTGTATGAAAAAAATCCCAAAATCGGTTTAAAGGAACATGAACATGATGGGTTTTGACTGCACTTGAGCTCATATGACTTGTAACAGATAATAAAAGTTAGGAACCACTTGCAGGGATTCCCTAATTTTTTAACGGTGTCTCGGAGACCACTTCAATCCACAGCAAATTCTCACACAAGGGTGGCCACAAACCACTTGAGGATAGAAAGCCAGTCTCATAACGGGTGGGAATACATGAGTTAACAGTTATCGCATATCAGAGCGGTTAGATATTGTGTTTTTAAGTGAGTGGAACGAGTTCATTTAGGGCTTCTATGAAGACGCATAAAGGCACAAATGGCCTTGACCCAGCTGGCCTGACATGGTAGCTGATACCGCGGATAAGGAGGCCTGAGCGTCGCGTTGGGTGGCATCATGTGTGAGCTGGGGATTTATAGTGTCTCCGGACCACACACAGACAGACAGAGAGAGGGAGGGATGGATGGAGGGAGGGAGGGAAGGAAGCAAAAAAATGGAGGAGAGGAAAAAGGAGATAGATGGAAGGAGAGAGATGAAGAAGACGCTTCATATTAAATCACCGGGCATCGTGACTGTAGGTCAGCATTATAAGTGATGTATGTGTGGGTGCTCATAACCAAGGCCCTCGTGCCAGCCAAATTATATTACATTTTCTCTTTAAAACAGACATTTTTGGAACAAAATTAGCTTGGTGCCTTTGCAAATGTCATGGTTGTCAGAGTTAATGTTCATGTGTGGTGTTCAGACTGTGCATGAAAGCTTTTATTTACGGTCCATGCTGTGTCTCCCTTGAATAACAATGTGATCATACTGTAGGCCAGTCAACTTTAACTATGTCATTTCATCTCAAGGTGAAGAATACAGAGCATTTTGTTACATTAAATCTAATCTGTTTGTTGTTAGGATTATCTGTTCTGCACAATTTTGATCATTTTCCCAATCTTGCAGTAGAGAGAAATGTGAATTCTTACAGATCATTATTGATCAAGTATTACATGTCTTTTTAGGTTTTTCCAAATTTGAATAGAAAGTGAAAGCTATACTAACTTTTTGCTAAGGACTTGCTAGGTGGTTCCCAGCATTTTCAGCTCAACCCAGCAATAAATGAAATGAGTATAATAAGCTATTTATGTGAGTTAAAGTAGTAACAGTAATAGTAATATTCTAACAATGAGGATTTTCTGATTGGTAACAACAAGTTATTTAGTTAAAACGTAAAAGCTCTGTCACTTAGATTTTAACATTTTGGATGAAAGGTTCTGTAGGTGAAGATGTGTAATCTGTATATGAATAGTGAAAATGTTTTTTCACCCACATATCATCATTTGTGGCCCAAAAACTGTGAGCTGAATCAGGGCAGAAGAAGGTGGGAGATGTCCAGAAGAAGAAGAAAGGTATAGAAGATAATAATCGGAGAATGTCACCCAGCTAGAAAGGTGAATAAAAAGGCTCTGTTACATTACTACATTATTCAAAAAACATAGTTCTCTGAACTGGGTGTACGGTTGTATTTCACTTTAGACTGGTTTGACAGGCCATACTATACGCTGCAGCAGCACTGACAGATTTAAATAGATGGTATCCTACTGTATCAAAGAAATAACATAAAGCAAAAAGGAAAAATGTACAAATATGCCAATAAATACAGATTTGTATATCCTTCGAGTTAGATCCTCTGTGCTTTGTGGGGCCTTTCTCTGTGATTCACTGTAAAGTTTTCCAGCTCTGACTTGTATATTAAAGGGACTGCAGCACAGCCATGAAGGAGAAAGCAATGTGTGCTAAATGGTCCATAAGCACGGCTTGGCCTGGCCCTGCAAGCCCCTCTGGACCCCATATGGTGAATGTGTGTGCGCTACATGCATGGACGCATGGCCTAGCCCCACAGCAGGACTGCTCCCCACCGGATAACATCCCATAAAACACTGACACACATATGCAAACACACACACATATATGGCCTTTGCACACACCAGTGGTATAAAAAGAACTTCCATATAGATTTCAATATCACTTGTAGCATCCATTTGATTATTATCAGGTTTGTAATGTCTTCTGGATTTTTTCCTAAGGCAGGATTAATGCAAATACACAGACACCTTAAAAATGTTGTATCACATACAGATTCACACACACACACACATACATACACAAACAGACAAGCGTCCCATTCAACTTTTATCTCTCTTCACACACAACAACTCCTGCAAACAAAATCCTTCCAATCAAGACAGCAATGTACCCTTTCTCCACATCATCTCTGTAGGAGCTGAACTACCACAGACACCACGTTGTACTCCCCCAATCCTGATTGTGAAGTGGGGAGTGGAGGGGAACATAATTGCATGCTTAAACGCCTGAGAAATGGACGTCCAGTTCTGCTGAGCTGGTGCTTTTTGTGTGGCCTCATTGTTGGGACGTGCAGTCATGCAGCTCTTTGAGTCCCCGTCGGTGTTCATGTTGGGTTAGGGGTGGTTCAGAAGAGTGGAAGAGGGGAAATATTGTCTAGCGGCCAGATATTTCATTCCAAGACCAAGCACTTTGTGCCTGTCCACCGTGCCTGGCAGGAGGAGGGTGGCTGTAACCAGAATGGAGTAAAACTGGGAGAGAAATGAGAGGCTCTTCCCTCCTCCTGCTGCATTTTTGTCCTGTGGTCTAACACTTCTGTTGTCAGTTAATCAGCTGTTTTAAAGGGCCTGTGGAGCCTTTCATGGCAGGACATAAACTACTCAAACATGAAGATGCACACATCGTGTACAAATGCACACACACAAACGGACGCTATAGTCACTTATACTTTCTGGTTGATGCATTTAGTGTGGCCAAAGTAGACGAACAAAAGCCTCCTCTACAGGGTTGTGGTGTAATGAGGGCCAGTCTGATCGTAAATATGTTGCTGTACAGAGTTTTCCATCTCACTGCAGGACAAAAGGGACAAGCCATCAAATTTGGGTCATCAGAGGCTCCTACGTTGTAAATCAGCTCACTGAGCAGAATTGGTTGTGTCATCACGGCCGTCTGTGGCCCCAAAAAGTGTTCAACAGAGGTAGAAGGATTCCCCTGGCACAGGTGATAGTTACAGTAACATGAGTTATCTGTAAGTGAAAGAAAAGAGGAGGCAATAAACAAGCAATTTCTTACATTTCATTGTGCATAGTTGAAAGTATCTGGGCTCATGTGACATTTAGAGAGA
Organism: Amniataba percoides; assembly: GCA_037176925.1. NCBI lineage: Eukaryota > Metazoa > Chordata > Actinopteri > Centrarchiformes > Terapontidae > Amniataba > Amniataba percoides. Next base: position 19,310,068 of record JBAJHX010000076.1, on the reverse strand, counting down.
ATTCAGAGGCTGTCTTTTAAGCATGCCTCGTGTGTAACGGAGTATCTCAGAAACAGAGAATGAGAAAGGGAGAGTGTATGATAGGAAGATGTGTGGGGGATGACACCAACTGGATAAGATCAAAGCTGCTTGGAAGAGGTTCAAGGTTTGTACAACTTAATTAAAATGCATTGCAGAGCTCTTATTGTCTCCAGACTTGCTGAGCAGACGCTATTTACACTGACTAACCCCTAGTTTTACAATCCCTGGGAGATTATGAACAAGGCAAAGACAATAAGATAGCCATACTTGAATTATTATTAGGATTTTCCAGCACAAGAGTTTTTGGCATATGAAAAAAATATATACATGTATGTACATTGGTGTTACTGCCTCTGGGACTTAAACTGATCTCCAGAGATGTCTTCATGACAACAAATCTGGGACACAAATGATGCTATTAACTCAAATGGAAAATGCCATCACTCACATCATGTTATGGATTCTGTAATCTATTAGAAATTACAGCAACCTGAAAGTAGTTAAGTCTGGAAAGACAAAAATCCCTACTACAAAACAACAAAAAAACAACTTTTAACTAACTTTTTGTGTTGGTTCAAACCCCCAAAATGTGTCACAGAGTGAGATCATTTAATGCCAAAAAAGCCACATTATTTCTTTTGTAACTCCTTTCATAATCATCCCACTTAATCAAATGTGACTGAATTTAGTATAATGATGTCCCAACTACTGTAGTCAAGTTAAGTGGCAAGAGATGAGAGGAGGGAATATCAGCCAAAACATCATAACCAATATGATTCAGCCCTTTGGTTCAAAATCCATGTGCGATATGTTGATTTTAGACACGTTACGTCACATTAATCCAACTGTTTTTAGTTTCGTTAAGTGAAGACACACTCACCCCATGAGTGAATTATTAAGAAACTAATGAAGTGGATAAGAAAGCGAGTGAATGGGAAAGTGAGACAAAACAAATGACAAAAAAAAAAAGAAAAGCATGAATTAGCAACCTAATTTTCCATCTCTGCAATCAATGCTTATGAAGTTGAAACTGTCATTTTTGGCATGGTAGAAATTGCTTTTGGCCCGAGGCGAACCCTCTGACTCATGAGAGAGAGGTGGTGGAACACAGATGGAGTGTTTCCGAAGCTCCTGAGAGCAGGACAAGACCTCCATTCAGGTCTTCCTCTCCAACCGCTGATTATGACCAACAACAGAAGTTTAGCAAACGTCTGGTCCAACACTATGTTTTATTCAAATCAAACCTCGATTCAGCCAAATGAATCTGATTGAGATGAAATCTATGGCTGCAGGAAACACCTTGTCCAGAGAAATTAATTTTAAATTTGCTTAAGTCAGTGCAGGTGGGTCTCAGGAAAGCCAGTGGGGAAATTTCATGGCGTATGCAGGCAAATGCACCCTCCTGACCTGATTAGAATAAATTATAAAACTGTGCACTTTTAGTCTTCAGAGATTATGTATAAATGTGATGAAATGAATCTTACTTAAAGAGACAACTAAGAAACTACACAGATGACAAAGCTCTGTTATATACAGAAATATGACTAAATGGCATTAGTGGAAAGAAACAAAGCACATTTCCTTAGATGCAATACTTTAAATAGTACAAAATACTTGAGTTTTTCTATTTCACAGCTTTTTATAATTTCCACATTGTTATATCTTATAATATCTTGTAATATCCTGCTACATTTACTGGAGAACAAATACACAAATACCTTTTTATAGATTGAACTACCCGAGAGTATATGAATTAGTTTAAAAAACCCTGGATGGCACTCAGCCCTTTGTCATTTTGCTATACATCACAAATGTTTAGTTTTATATATTATATTAGGTTTTTCTCCAGACTTAGCAAGGAGCAAAGCTACATTTAAGTTTGCAAGCCTACACTTCATTTCAGAAAATAAAAGCAAAGCCCAGCACAGCCCACTTGACACAGTCACTCAACAAAGTCAAGGAGTCATCTGTGAAAAAGACTACATGAGCACTTCTTATCTGCAGCCAGTGATCTATTTATCCCAACTCTATCTGCTTGAGCGGTAATGTATTATTGTAAATGAGGCCAGAGAAGCCCCTCGCGGTTCAGCGAGAGAACAAGTTGTGTGTGAGATCTAGTGCAGTATGTAAACCGTTTGACATCAGTGTTTGGGCTTTATTTATGAGAACATCTGCGGCAGCTGCCCTATAAATTCCCAGTGTTGAGAAAACAGGAACAAAAAGTTCCATTTTTGTATGGCAGTGTACCATAGCGAGAAGCGGACCTAGTCGTGCCTCATCTGGAGCGCCATGGCCAACGTTTAAGGAAAGTCAAATCGGGGATGGAGAACTGACACAGTGTTGGTGTGTGTTTACAAGCCTGTTCAGCATAGCAACAGACAACCTTTAAATGAGCTTGCTGATGGCCATCTTATCAAAACCAGAGACACAGAAACACACCTCTTCACCTTTCTTTTACTGTGTTTCTACAGACCACCATGTCTCAGGTCTGTTTACAAAATTGCTTCTTTACTTCGACTTTCTGTCAAGACTTATTATTTTCTTCTCTGTTGCAAAACATTTCATGTAAGGATGCTGCTGTGGTTGTTCTATAATAATACCGCTCAAAATTATATTTCAAATTGAAATAATATTAAGTAAAGTTCATGTATATTTCAAGTATACTTTATGTATAGTATAGTATGATAGTATACTCATAAGTATACTGCTTCAGTATGTCTTGGAACTGAGATATCCCACTTCAGGTGAGAAAGTATTACACTTTTTACGTCAAAGTTTTATTTTGTACTTCAAATGTACTCTTCACTTTACAAATTAAACTTACAAATACTAGTTATGTTTCTTCTATCTCATTTTTTAGTTTATGAAAGAATACTTTGACGTACACCACCAGTAAAGTTCTGTCTATATATAGTTAGTTTACTTGATATGTAATACTTGTTCATTTTCAATTAAAGTATACTTCAAAATACACTACAAACCAAATTTACAAGAGTAAACCAACTATACTTCTCTTTTCAGTATACTTAGAAGTACAAGTATTCTGAAGTATAGTTTTGTTAAGATAAAAGGTAAACTGAAAGCAAGTCGTGTTATTCTTCAGTATAAAAGAAGTATCCTGATAAATAAAATAGTGCATCTGAATGAACTGTAAGGGGTATCTTCAGTGCCAGTGCTCCTGCAGCCTCCACTCTCTGCAGATGGACCTCGGCCTCGTAGACAGGTCAGCACAAGAGTTTGTGGTTAAGTACAGTGAGTGAGTATTTAAAACAGTCCTGGTATTTGGTTTTGAAATGATAGAATTATTTTAAAATACAAGTATCACTATTGTTACAAACAGTAGCTTCACTCTACACTAGTGAAGTTATATTAATATTAAGTACATGCATAGGATTCATGTGCATAACAGCACATTGTGAATGAGCAGCATAAAGCTTCCAAGTACTATTACCGAGCCAACTCTTGTATGTGGGGCCCATGTGGGTAATAAATGTGGTATGGGAGTGTCCAGGGGTTCAATAATGGTCGATTGCCCACATAAATTTCACCCAGAATTACTACAAATTAGGTGTTAGGCCCTACGTGTGTCACATGTGTAAGACCCATCTTGGTCCCTGCTTCTTCTATGTGGGTACCAAATGGGGTCAACCTGGGGTGAAACATGGGTGTCATGTGGGAAGCAGCAGAGGAGACATATCATTTTATGTTAGAATTATTTTATTATTTATTCATATAATCATTTACATTTCTGGAGATATGGCCTATTTATTTGTTTATTTGATTACAAGTGAGAGCATTATTATTTTTATTTCATACTGACTGCTCCACTGATTTTATTGCAAGTTTCAATTGAAAGTTAATTTAGATTCGACGCAGCACTTTCAACACAACATCCGCCAAAAAAATATTTTTGTAGGAAAAAAAATAAAAACAGCAAATAAATAAAACATATAGCATGAAATTACTTTTTAGATTATTAATGCTCATATAATACACGATTTAATTTTATTTTCGAATCAATACTATAAAGCGAAAGTGCGGTGCGGTTGTAAAAATACATAAACACTCCGCTAGCAGCAGGGAAGCTGCAGCAGCTGCTGCGTGTGTGTTTCTGTCTGTGTGTTTGGGGCAGATAAATTAACTTAACGGAGGATAAAATCAAAGCAGCTCACTCAGGATGAACGAAAGAAAGCTCCGTTTTTTGTTTTTTAGTTGTCCTCGGTCTCTCTGCTGCTACAAATGTGAGCTAAGCTAACGAAGCTAGTTAGCATGGTGCAGTGAGTTTTCCTCCACAGGAAGAAAGGGACACTTTGAATGCACCCTGATGGCTTCAACCTCTGCAGCCGAAACAGGTTTGAAAATGCATGTTCTTACCTAAAGTCAACTTATTTGGACCCATTTCCTTACCAGTGAACATTAGTTAAATTAGCATTTTGTTATGTTCATTAAGTTCATGTTTGTCTTAAGTCATAACATCATCATTAAACTCACATATGATTAATATGATAAACGTGAATAATGTTAGAAAGGTGCATCCTGAATCCCTCTTACAAACAGATGTTATTATATTATCATATTTCATATATCAGTATCCATTCATTATTACAAAAACTAGGTAAAAAAATTAGAGGAAGTTCACTAAACACTCAGAAATCTAATTAATTTAGTGTTTTAGATTTATTTTGCACAGTACACTTGATTAATGAAATGTGTATATTATTTAACAGGAACATGGCGTGTAGGTGATGTTTGTCTTGCTCCTGACCCAAGACATGGCACCCTGCGAGAAACCACCATTCAAAGACTGACAGCCTCCTCTCACAGTAATGATGCCACAGCATGGGTGGTGTTTCCTGACCACAGTAAAGATGAAGAAGAAGAAGAGGAGGAAGCAGTGCCTGTCTCAAAGCTCAGGAGACCAGGCTTGAATCACATGAGCCAGGAGAAACCAGTGTTTCCCAGCAGCCTCACAGACTCCAGGCTGTGTGTCCCCTTAGAGCTGAGTGGCATTGATGGAGACAGAGTCCCCTACACCATCAACAGATACCTGAGGGATTATCAGAGGGAAGGCATCAGGTTCATTTACAACAACTACATGCGTTCCAGAGGTTGTATCCTGGGGGATGACATGGGCCTGGGAAAAACTGTACAGGTAAAAAGTACATTTACTGTAACGCAATTTTTTGGACAACTTTTTGACAAAAGTTTTTTAAATGTCAGCATTTTTTCTCACACTCACTTTTGCTAACTCCACCACTTTGATCTTATTTTAGGTCATTGGTTTCATTGCTGCTGTTTTGCACAAGACAGGAACATGGGAAGATATCAAGAACAACAGGCCTCAGTTTCTGCAGAGTCAGATGCCCTCCAACCACAATAAACCAAAGAAAGTCGGTATAGATATGTGCTATTTATGTAATGAAATGCTATGAATCATGAAATATCTTTTTAAGAGGCTTTTCAAAAGTTACACTCAGTCTGCTACAGACAAGAGTCCTGGTTTTTCATCAGCATGTTTCGGTGTATGTATGATCTAGGTGTTCCTCATAGTGGCTCCACTGTCGGTGCTTTATAACTGGAAAGATGAACTGGACACGTGGGGTCACTTCCAGTGTGTGGTGGTCCATGGGCTGAGGAAAGAGGAGGAGCTGGCTCGCATCAAGAAGGGACGCATTGAGATTGCTCTAACTACCTATGAGACTCTACGCCTTTGTCTGGATCAGTTTAATAAGTAAGTAAGAACCAAGTTTCACAACACACACACACATGTGCACAACAAAATGTTCATGCACTGCATTTATTTCTTGAATATGCAATGAATTAGGCTTTCTGTCTGTTATGTATACACCTCTACCCTCCCTGCAGTATAGACTGGTGTGCTGTTGTTGTGGACGAGGCCCACAAAATAAAAAATCCAAACTCTCAGATCACTCAGGCCATGAAGGCTCTGAAATGTAAGGTTAGAGAGCTTTCCATTTCTGTTGCTATTTCAGCATATTCTTACTTGTTTGTAACCAGCAACACTTCATGGGACTTGCGTTTGACTCTGGCTTTGCACTGATATTTTCATTAGATCAGAATTGGCCTCACTGGTACCATCTTACAGAACAACCTCGAGGAGCTGTGGTGTGTCCTGGACTGGTAGGTTAACAGACTTTTATATGTGTTATATATTTATAACATCACATTTGCCTTTTGTTAAAAATAAATGCTTGCTCCTAACTTCCATGTATGTTATTATTCTTTTTAGGGCCATACCTGGTTGTCTTGGCAGCTCTGGACATTTCAAGAACAAGTTCTCAGATCCAATCGAGCAAGGGCAGAAGCACAGTGCAACCAAGCGCGCCCTGGCTATGGGGAGGAAGACTGTCCGAGCCCTAGTGAACAAGATTTCCCACTGGTTCCTCAGAAGGACTAAAGCTCTCATCAAGAAGCAACTGCCTAAGAAGGATGACAGGGTAAGATTGATTAAGTCAAGCTAAACTTTATTATTTAAATGCCTTTCTCTTTTCTGGAAACTCACAAAATTCACAATTTATGTGATAAAACTGTTATAATCATTATTATAAAATTCAGACAAAGGCCTAAAAGCATCTCTCAAAGAAGTTGTCTTGTGTGGGTTTTTTTTCCTTAGGTGGTGTATTGCTCTCTGACAGACTTTCAGCAGACTGTTTATCAGGCGGTGCTGGACACTGAAGATGTGACATTACTGCTGAGATCTTCTGAGAAATGTGACTGTCGAAGTGGACGCACCCGCAGAGGCTGCTGCTATAAGGTTCGTTCACCTCTTTTACCATTATGTGCTTTAGTATTGTGGTTTCTGAAATGAGTGTAATTATCTTGTAAGGCTCAGATCACCTAAATCAGACAAACCTGTTGGGGAAATATGCTCTTTGTGATTTGGTTGAGCTGGCCTTTTAGGCATCTAAGGGATACTTTTCCATCCTACTTTTTAAATATATTGCACACCTTACTATCATATAATTTATTTAAATGTGGAAGAGGAACCCTTCTTATTTGCACTTGAATTCCATTTATGAAAAAAGATGTTCTAATTCATCCATTTCTTTTATCTATTTCTTTTATCGCAGACAAACTCAGAAGGTACAAAAATGGCAGAGCTGTACTTCAGTTACTTGACCATCATGAGGAAGGTTGCCAACCATGTAGCGCTGCTCCAGTCCACTGCAGGCACCAGCAAGAAACAGGTAGAAACATGCTGCACTAGAGCTGATTTAGTATACATGTTCATTATAGCTATGTCATGGACAGTTCTTAATACTAAGACATCCCATTGATGGATTTGGTTCACTGTTATAACTCATTTGTTTCCTCCAGGAAAAGTATGTGGGTGGCATTTGTGCGAAGGTATTCCAAAAGTTTCCAGACTTTGTGCAGAGATGCAAAGATGAAGCATTTGAAGCCTTGTCAGACCCAATGTACAGTGGAAAGATGAAGGTATAATTGAGGGAACAAAGGCTCAGTCACCTGCTCATTATGGGCTGTTTCAGTGTGGATTAACATATCTGTAATCCTTTCAGGTTTTGCAGAAGCTGCTCAAACATTATCTGCAAAAGAGAGATAAAGTCCTTCTTTTTTCTCTCTCAACCAAGGTGAGAGCTGTGTTTGTGAGTTTGCATGTGTGGTTGCAGAGATAAATCTTGTGTGAGAGCTAGGTGAGTAGCAGGTTGAGATGTTTCCCTGCAGGAGAATGATCTGATGTTCATGGTGATGTCATATAAAAAGGATTTTAGATTGTCAGGGTTGGAGTACACTGGTTGTTTTTCAAACCTTTCAGCACAACAGGCTTGAACACACACTCTTAATAGCAACTGCTGTCAGAGCAGATGACTTGTTTACAGAGAAAATAGTGGCAGGAGACATGTTTTTGTCATGACATAGATTAAACAATAATCCCTGGGCTGTCGTAAATGAGGGGGATTAGAGTTTTAAAGATAATTAGACTCCACAGAGTCTAATGGTCGCTGTCACCTGAGACAGTATGATAACATTGAGGTCATATTTTCATGGTTTATGTTTTGCTTTTTTGGAATTCACAGAGGCCATACAGTTTTAATTGCACTATAGTATATTTTTAGATACACAAGGGGATATTATGTTTACTTTTTATTAAATCTGTTTGTCTTGCGTTTACATTTGATTGCTCATGCACTTCAACCTTTACAATGATAGAATTCACGTATTAATAGAGACATTTTGACAGAGTGTACTTGTGCGCTTTGAAATCTTCACGATTGTCTGTTGTGTTTTGAATATGTTAGCTGTTGGATGTGCTGGAGAACTACTGCATTGCAGAGGGGCTGGACTACAGCAGGTTGGATGGAAACACCAAAGCCAAAGAGAGAGTCCAGATTGTCAAAGAGTTCAACACTTCTTCTCACATCAACCTCTGCCTGGTTTCCACCATGTTAGTCCAACAATAATACTTAGAAAGAGAAGTAGTGTTTTCTTATATTGCTCATGTTTTTAGACCTCAAATGTCTCTTGCCTAAAATTGATATTTTAAAGTTCCCACACATTCAAGACTATGTTTTTGTTCTTGTTCTTAAAGGAAAAGGTGGGCGCTTCCAAAGTGTGAGGAGGATTAGAGTTTAAATGGATGCAAATTGATTCGTAGACCAGAATGAGCTTTCAAACAATTTTTGATGTAACATTGAATTGAACTGATGGCACAAATACATGCTCAGTATGGGCTATATGGGATTATTTAAAACTGTGCCTGGTACAGTCGTTTTTCATATTTCTTTTTTTCCATTAAATGCTTATATTAAAGCACTGAACTCTGCTGATAACTAACTCTCTCTCTTGTATTAGGGCGGGTGGTCTAGGACTTAACTTTGTAGGAGCCAATGTGGTAGTGCTGTTTGACCCCACATGGAACCCAGCTAATGACCTCCAAGCTATTGACAGGTAGGCTGCGAGCCTTATCTTGAAAGACCTTACACAATGTTTTAATAGATTCTGAGCTGTAGAAGTTGAATGTCATAGAGGTACTTTGTTGTCGTTCTTTCTGTTAGAAATCACTGTGGGTGCCTGTATGACCTGCTTAGTCATATTCTGTACTTTATAATATCAAATGCACGATCTATTATCGTAAATCATTGCAGTGTATATGCATGATGCCTTGTGTTAATATGTCCATGTTTGTCTTCAGGGCATATCGTATCGGCCAGTGCAGGGACGTGACTGTCCTTAGGCTGATCTCTTTGGGAACTGTGGAGGAGGTTATCTACCTCAGACAAGTTTACAAACAGGTAAGAGATAAATATAACCATATAATCATAATGCACAATATACATACGATGTGTCTGCTATATAAATACATCACTGACCTATTTTTGTAGCAATTAAATTTAGCAATTGTAACATTTCTTCCAGCAACTGCAGAGCTCAGTTGTGGGCAAGGAGAGTGCGCGGAGGTACTTCGAGGCAGTGCAAGGTCACGGAGACCATAAGGGGGAGCTGTTTGGGATCAAAAACCTCTTCAGGCTGCAGACCCAAGGGACATGCCTCACCCGCAAGATACTCGAGGTTAGATAGCCTTCACGTATTAAACTGTAGCACGCTCCTTCAACTCACCTCATTCTGCTGACACGTCTACAGTCACAGTACAAAGTCTCACAAAACAGTCGATAAAACTTTGATTTTATTCCTGTTCTTTGGAATTTGTTCCTGTATGGCCATATGGATAAGTAATGGTTTGATATTAAAATTAAAGAGGCATGTTTACCATCAATCACACTAAGCTAAAAATATCATGTACTGCCAAACATGAAAACTGAAAAATGTCCTTAGTTAATGCTTGTTACATTAAGTTGATGCTGTACAATGAAATGTTTATGTTTTGACAAATGCGTGTCTCACTTTTGCACTTCCCCTCAGCGAGAAGGACAAGTGGAGGCCGGTGTACTGACAACAAGCACACACACAGGCGAAGAGAAGGAGGCGGAGACGAAGGGAGTTAGCGTGAGTAACTCTGCCGTTCTCAGAGACCCAGAACATAGGGCACTCGTCTTTCCCATCCGTCACTCCATCTTCTCTCCCAGGCGGCCCACTCATCCTCCCATTCCCACGTGAAAGATGGGATACCTCAAACAGGGACCTCCCTGTCTGTCAGTCAACCAACCCACACAATCCCGCTTAACTTTTTCAGCCTTGCTTCCAATTTTTTTCCTCACTGCTTTCTTCTGTTTGTCTTATAATCTTTCTATTCTCTGAAAGTGGATTCTGCCACTTTTTTATGGGGGAAAAAACACCTCCTACTTTAAAACAACTGACTAAACTTGATAAGTCATGCTAAAGGAAGAACACAGAGAAAGTAATACTCTTTAAAGGTGGCTGTAAAATGTTTGTAGTTTCCTTACAGCAGCTGTGGTTAGCTTGAGTTCAGGCACTCACAAAAGATTCATATGGTGGAAAAAGTTACAGAAAGATCCATGGAAATCTCTCAAACCACTGCTGTTTGGGTAGTCACCATATATGAGCAAAATATGGCCACAGTATCGTTGTCCTCGAGCTCAGAAGGTCTCTTGAAGTAGTGTGTTTGCCTAAAGTGTAAGATAATGAGAATTAGCTTAGTATTTTATGAAGTTCATATATATATTTGCCATAGAAACCTGACATACTTGGAAACCATTATAACTGACTGAACTGAAGCCAATCACTGCTCCTGTCCTCCGTCAGTGTGAAAACTACAAACTTTTTACTGCACCCTTTCAATCACACAGGGCATACATATTTAATACTTATAAAAAAAAATTGTACGCTTAATTCTTTGTTTTATACCGAAGGATGAGGTTCTCTGTGTCTGCCTTTCACTTTCTCTCTGGTGCCGTGTGAAACAGCTGGATGTAATTACTTGCTTGTCCTAATGGAAGGAGCAGACCACACTGAAGTCTATCTTCTGCTTTTCAGCTATTTATTTACACAGTGATAGCCCTTATCATCCTGTTCCGAGCCAGGTCCTTTTTACTGGGCTGCTGCTCCACTGAGGCCATTCAGATTCTTTCAGAAATACAGAATACACTGGGGTGCCTTAACACGCATAGAGCGAGGCTCGAGGCGTGTAAGCAGCAACACGCACACCAGTTGCAGCGGGCGGTGGGGAAGAGTCATCTAGTTGGCGAATTCTGTGAAATCAGAATCACTGTTGGTGGTCGCTCCCATAAAGGGCTATTCATGTAACTCCAGGAAATGCTATGACCCTTTTGTTTTATTCATATTACATCATGATGGAGGGCATATGTCACACTGATGTTTATTATGATTTATTGCTACAAGCATCTGTTTTGTATTAAACAATGAAATCTCACATGGGCTTATCCAGTGAAAGATGGTGCGAGCAAGAAAAGTGAAGAAGTTGTTGTATTTTGGTGAAATTCTTGAGCTAAATCTTTCTCACACAGTGGAAGCACAGTTTATTGACCTTTTTCAGATCAATTTCTTGTTCTTGTTCTTGTACTACCGTCCTTGTACCACCCTCTCCGCCACTCTGTCCCTTCTTTACCTCTTTGTTTTTGCTGTTTTATTTAAGGAACCTGGAGATTCTCCCCCTACTAAAGGTCCAGTGCTGAACGGTGAACCAGCCAGAGAAACCAGAGATCCATCAAAATTCCCAAGAGGGGTGCTGGACTTCAGCAGTGGGAGTGAGGATGATGAAGAGGAGCAGAGACTTAAGAGGAAGGTGCCAAACCCAAGTGCAATGGATGGCAACAGGGGTGGGAATTCTGCCACTGGTACAGCTCGAATGAGTCTGCTCCAGCACGGTTTCTCCAGACTCCTCGAGAGGGTCAAAGCAAAACCAGAGTCAGGAGAAGGGGACAGTAGTCCAGGCATTGAGGAAAGCCCCTCTGAGGAGGACAATCATGGTAAAAAGATGGGAGGCTCCACCACTGGCATCTGCAAGAGCTCTTATACAGGAAATCATGGAGTTTGTATCCCTAAATTGGGAAAGAAAACTTGGGACATCTCCAGCGGTTCAGACAGGGAGAATGGAGATGAGGGGAGAAAAGAGAGGATTTCCCTGTTGAAACAGAGTGATGATGCTGTAAAAAAGAAACAAGGCCTGAAAGGGTGGGCAAATAGAAAAATAACATTGGACAAGGAGAGCAACAAAAATTCCTCACCAGACAAAAAGAAGCTCAAAACTACAGTTCAGAAAGTTCACAGTTTTTGGGGTTACTCCGATGAATCTGAGGATTTGGACATAGAGGCAATGGCAGGGCCTAAGAGGGATGCTCTAAGTTCACACAGTAAAGGAGGAGACAGAGAGAGAGGACAGCTAGACCGTAACAGAAAGAGGCAAAGTGCGAGTGTCAGGAACAAGACCACATACAGACACAAAGAGGACATAGAGACATTCACATCTTCAGAGGATGAACACACTCCTGTTAAGAGAGGGAAACCTACAGGATGCCACTTCGCATCTCCTCAGACAGAAAGATCCAGAATTGAGTCAGCAAAAAGTGAGCAAAGACCTGCAACGACTGCAAGGCGAGCAGAGATCCCAAAGGCTAATCAGACATCTCCGGCGTCCAAAGGAAAGGATGGAACTATCGACAGCGTGCTTGGTGAGACTTTCAGCACCCATTCTTATATATTAATTTTTTTTAATGATTTCAACATTAATGATGCATATTTTTTGGTTTAAAGGGGGCGTAAGGGAGGTGATGTACACCCACTCTAACCAGCGCGTGGTGGGCGGGAGCAAAGCAGAGGAGCGGATCAGTAGAGCTGCAGTGCGAGACGTGTTTGAACGCAAGATGTACTCTCAGCTCCCGGCCAATCATCTTCTGGGTACCCAGGAGGTACATGCCACCTTAACATTGGTGTGGTTGAGAGATTCTTCAGGCATATAATATTGTGGTTGTATCTACCACATCTCCAATCCAGCCCCAATCCAGCCCTGGACCTCTGCACTGATGGCTAGTTAAAGGATCAGAGCTTGTCATCCCATATTGGATTAAAATAAATCAAATTACGTTTGAAAAAATTGACAGGAAAAATATTTTTCCAGAAACTGTGACAGGATTACTCAATAATCCTCAGACCTCGCTGTAAACACTGTCACTTAGACCTGTTTTCTACCAAAGTGTGCCTGGCAATGTTATACTGGCATGCAGAATGTGACTTGCCAGCACTGTATCAGACGCACATGCTCACTACGACATGAGAGCGTAAACACACACTGTTCCTCATAGCTTAACGCCAGCTCACTGCTGCTTGAGGGGCAGCAGCAGTGCTGCCTATATTCAAATCTGTCATCCATAAGGCATCTTGTATACATCCGCTAACATGTCGACATAATCCTGCAGACCTCAGCCAACAGTACTGATGAGTGGAGAGAGACAGTTGCAGAGCAAAGTGGATAGAATATCTCAAAATAGATTATTCTTAATGAGGTTTAGGGACTGACAGAGGTTACTTTGTCTTGAATTTTCATTTAGAGATGTTAAATTTTTAAAATGTAATGACACAAGGTGATTTTTCTGACCACGGCCATTTAAACATTAATGATGTTACTGTTCATTCCCTCTAAGAAATTCTAGTATATAATATTGATTAAAGTTTATTATATAATACTTTTTGATTGAATCAGCTGATCTGTGCTTTCATAAAACCCTTGTTTCATTGTACCAGAGCCTTCCAGCGAGTCCACCAGACAGTCCGCCTCCACCTTATACTGTCAGACTGGAGAAGCTCAGCGCAGATCATCCAGTCACCTTTGCCAACAAGAGTGTGCACCACACCAGACACACAACCTTCATCATTGGAGAGACCCCCCAGGCCATACGCAGGTACTGAAAGGTTGTCAGAACAGTTGAGGTGAAGAGAAAAGACCACAGATGATACCAGATAGGATAATGAAAAAAGAAAAACAAAGCGAAGGAACAGAGAAAGAAAAAGCGCACATTGTAGAAGATGTGATGGATTTACCATGAGGGCGGTAAAAGATGGTAGGACAGAAAAGAAAAAAAAGTCATTGATGGACATAAGGGAAAAGTACTTAAGGTAAGGGGGGCTGCAGCAGAAGGAAAAGGTCTGAATGGAGACTAAAGCAGGTCAGTGGATGAAGGGAGGAAAGGGGGTGTAAAGAGTGTGGTTGGAAGAGAGGAATTCCTGGCAGCGTAGGGAAGTGGGCCAAGACTCACCACAGATATGGTGTTGAGCGCCCCCACCTGGGCCTCAGGAATTGTGTGTATGTGTGTGTGTGTGTAGCGAGAGACCACCTCTGAGCTCTCTTCCCATCCACCTATTTCCCAGCACCATGCCAAAGATTACCCAGTTACGTTCAGGCCCAACAGTGCAGGAGTTTTCCCCTCCACAACCACAGCCCTCCCGAGACTAACCAAAAATGATCGCCTGAGGACCTCCAAACCCACGCTGATATACCCACACGTCCCGACAAGCATTTATATACACACAGACATTGCAGACGCACAGTATTCAAATACACACCTCTGTGCTGTTGCATCACCTCCGCCCCCTGCCTGCCCAAACACTCGTATACAGACACACAGACACCTCTGTGGCTCCAGTCGCACTCCCCAAGGGGAAGACTGAGTCTCTGCCCAGAGGCTCACCGGGGAGTGAAAATACACACATTGATAGCCCCTCAATTAACCTTATTGTTTAATGGTTTAATTCCACATGCACGTCGTGTTTTACTGCCCTTTTATTTATTGTTTTTCCAGTGAAAGCCACAAATGGTAATAACACCGCCATAATGGAGCTGTACCACCAGTGACTTTGAAGTATTTCTGTCCCAGAGTCTGGTTAGACCAAAGTTTTAATGACTGCCTAGAAGCTCAGGAAAAACACCTCATACTGCATGGCTGTCTGGATTTGAGCCTGAATATGTGGACGACTATTCATCTTAGGCTGAGCCCAACAGACCCGCAGAATATCTGATTAATAGTATTGGCTTTGTGGCTTTTTAAAGATGTTGTTTTACGTGTAATTTAAAGTACTTTACAGTGTGCTCACATGTGCCAAATTCTGGACCCGACTAACAGTACGTGTGCATGGTGACAGCAGTGTACATTCACAGCATATTAACAGCTGATGTTAGTTGTGAAAAAATCCTGTTGTCTTTGTTTTCTAACACATTTTTTGCACATGGATGTTTTTTTTACTGTGGTTTCTGACCTTGTGTCCTTTTGCTTGTGTGCAGGCAGCAGCTGGAGGAGATGGCGGAAAAACTCAAATTTCCCTCAGTCCATCGGTTTGCAGCCGAGATTCTGAGAAGGAAATCAACCCAGAGGCTGGCCTGGCTACGAGAGTACTACTCTTCACTGAACCACCCTGATCTGGCTAGCATGGTCGCAGACAACTTCCCACAACCTGATTCGGCACAGACTTCTACCTCCTCGACATCCACCGAAACAGCTGCCACAAAAGCTCTCACACAAAAGGAGTTCCCAAAGGCCAAGAAGAAGCGTAAATACACAAAGACAAACCCTGAGCCCCAAATTAAACCTGAAACCCCACAAAACAGTGTTTCTGTGCCACAGACAAAGCCTAGAAACCCACCAAGTGATGTTCAAGAACCCCGGGAAAAGGAAAAGATCCCACGAAAAAATGTTCTAGAGCCTCTAAATGATGTTCCAAGCCTTGAGTCAGAGGAGCAGGAGGAGACAGTCTGCAGTGCCAGAGGACATAAGAGGACAAAGAGGGGTAGTGTTTCTAGTTCTGGAGCCTTCGAAGCTGGTGGTGGTCTTGGCTTGGAGCAGGCCAGCAGCAGTGGTCTGGGGTCTGGGGAGGCTGCTGCTTTCCTGAACCACACAGACAGAGATACCCCTTCTTCTCCGGACCTCAGCCATGGCAGGTCCACCACGTTATCCAAACCCACAGCACAGGAAAGGGAGCGAGTGCAAAAATTGACTTCCAGGGCCGGTGAAACTCCTCAAGGCCAGAGAGAAAATCCCCAGACCCCTTCCTCTCCTGCACAGCACGCCTCTACCTCCACTCACAGTTCCTTCCTCACAGATCTGATAGGAGACATCTCCATCCTCGATGATATATTAAAACCCAAATCCAGGGCTGCAGGACAGAGGAGCGCCCCAAAAACACTCCCCACACTCTCCTCTGCGTCAGTAAGCACACGTCTCACCACACCTTCCCCAACCGGAATGAATCTCAATACTGATTCAGGTTCAGCAGTTTTCTCAGACTCTCTGTCCTCTACAAACTCAAACAAAGCGCCTAAGCAGCAGGCAGCATCAAAGGGCAGTCGCAAAGACTTCTGGGACCTCCTGAATGAGGGTAATGAGGAGAGCATCAACAGGTTAACAGACCCGGCAGAAGTGCAGAGGGTTTGCATCAACACTAACTTTGCTGCTAGAAGAAAGTCTAGAGAGGAGGAGAGCAAGAGCCTCTGGAAGACTAATGAGAAGTTCCTGTGGAAGAAATGATACAGGAGAGACAATTAGGTAGAATTAAATGTTTATTTTTGTTTGTTTTTTATACTTTTTCACTAAGAAAGTTTTTATAGAATGGTAATTTGCCATTTTTAAGGAAATCTATAAAAACATCAGATTGTCAACAGATTTTAAAAATGAATTTCATTTGATTTGTCTTTTTTTTTTTAACTTATTCAGTGTCGGTGATTTTATTAATTGATTTAAGATGATGCTGACTGTTACTTGAAGACACAGGGTGTAAATCTCTATGAAGTTGAGTATTTTATAGAAATTAATGTCTTATCTCTTGCTTTATTTCTCTGTTTTCCTCCAACACACACAAACCCTGGAGGAGTACTCCAATGTGTGATCACAGAGGTTTTTAGTCGTGTATAAAACAGTAAAGAAATTCAGCCTAATGCTATAGTAATGTCTTTGAATGTGTTTTTATGTCTAACCAACAGTTCAAAACTTAACAACAGTGTGGTTACAATGATGTAAGACAAAGAAAAATGGCAATTTCTCACATTTGAGAAGCAGGAACCATCAAATGTTTGGCATATTTACTTCTAAAATCTAAATCTAAACTATTAACTGTTGTGGCAGATAAAATAAAAGCAAAATGTGTTTATGCCTCTTGAGTGCATTTGCAGTTAAATGTCAATGTTTAGGCTCACACCGTTGCACCGGCTGATATGATGTTAAGTGTATGACAGAGAGAAAACCCCGACCTGCTGTAGGGATCACCCATTATCGTTATCGGATACCATGACTCCCACCCGGGGGTTCTGTTGGTGGCCCTGCAGAGACATCACTTAAAACTCCTTAATGGCTGTTACGTCCCCCCTCGCTCTGACCACCTCTCTGCCTCCTTCTCCCCCGTGACAGCGTGAATATTTCTGTGTAGACGTTTTGGTTTTCCCTGCGCGGTAATCTGATCGCCTCGGCTCTGCTGCGCCTCAAACGCCCCTCAAGAGTGGAAGCTGCTGTGCTATTAGTGAAATAACAATAAGCAGTTGAAGACTTAGTGGAGCTGGGAGAGGAGGGATGGGGGGAGTAGTTTTCACGCCCCGTCCATCCACCCGTCCACTCACACACCCTCGGTTACACCCAGTGTGTTTCAAACTCTGTTATGGTGACAGAATTATTTGCATCATTCCAAGAAAGCAAAAGTCTCTGAAATATCAAACTCATATCTGAGCTGTAATGTGAAAACAAAGTGAGCCCTTCGTCGTGTGTGTGTGTGAGCGCGCGCGCGCGCTGAACCTCACAGCTGTGCCTGACCTCTTTCAGCTGTTGCACTGAAGTAGAAAGGGCCCCCGAAGAGAGCTGCTCTGTGCGAGTGTTGTGTTTAGCTTAGCAGAAATGAGAAAGTGCTGATGGCTATCAATAAACAAGAGGAACGACTACGTGCCTCGACAGAATATGCAGCTCGCTAAATAGTATGTATGTATGTGTGTGCGCGTGCATGTGGGCCTTCTGGGTGGCAGATCACGACTATCTTCATACACACATACACACACACACACACATACTGAGGCCACACATCTGTCACACCTGTTCAAATCACAGACACAGGAGAATAAAAAGCTCTTTCTCTTATCCCAAAGCCTCCCCTCTGCTTTTCTCAGTCTGTTTCACCCACAAGTGAGACTTGCAGATACCTATCTGTCTTTTTGCGGTCATAGTCTGCTTCAAGTGAGATAGCAGAGAGGCTTAGCATTTTACTAACAATGGAAAAGGCTCACACGGTGACTGACAGTGGTTGGAGGCTAATGGAGGCCAGTTATCACGGCTCAGTGGCAAACAAAGCTCTCTTATCCTCGGCACTAACTGAGGGATTCTGACAAGGATCTGGAGTGAGACGCACAACCACCGCGAGTGATCAGTGACAATGTCTCAAGTGAGTCTGATGATTGCATTTTATTTTATTACAGGCCGTGCGGTGCCATTTCCCATACCTGGAAGAAGTCATGAGAAAAAAAAAACACTAAAGAGACAGAGTGTTTTTACAGTTCTCCCATTAGTGTCTTGTCTCTTTGTGTCAAGGGCAGGGTGAGAAGTCTGTTTATATTTCCTGCCACTACAACCTGGGTGTCTGTGAGTCTGTTATAAACCGGACAGTCAGACGGAGCGGCGGAGGGACGGCCCCGGCAGCGCAGGTTTATTTGCCAAAGTCAGACTGTGACACCTAGTTTGATTTGATTAGTAAAAAGCTGTGAATGACTGTTGACCCGCACTGACCTGGGCCCCCAGTCATCTTTGGCTCAGGTTTCCATACATTCACTCTGCAATTTGTTGAGAAAGTCTGCGAACCATCGCTGATTAAGAACCAGCTTTTGTCCATTTGTTTAAAATATAAGGGGCCTGGAACATTTATCTATAACATTATAAATAAGCAACAAGGAAACGTATTTGAAAAACCTCTTTAGGTATACTTTTTTAAGGATAATGAAATAAAAACATATCCTGAGTTAAACCATCATAGGTTGTCCTTCCTCCTTCTGACCTGACAAAATAGTTGAATATCCCCTGTTGTGCTCTATTTGCCAAACTGTGCCTTCATTTGAGTGATTGACCATATCTGAAGGATTTCATTTAAATCCCCTTTTGTACAGCCTGTGCAGTGTGCAAACATATCAATCAGAAACTCAAACTGTGAACTCAAGTTTCATAGCGACTTGAAGAATTTAACACACTTGATGGACTTCACCAGGACTGTGAGGGTGCAGTTTGATCCTGGGACCAAACAAGCCTGCAGCTATCATCAAATTCTAGTTAAAAGGTTGCTAAATCCCGATTTGTAGGCAGAGGTATATGTGACATCACCTGAGAAGAGCACAAACACAAATACAAAAAATTTGTGGGGTGTCCCAAAAATTTTGTAATTTGAGCAGAAAACTGATGCGCTTGTGTGGGATCCCATTGATCAAAGCTGATTGAGAAATGGAGTTTTCAGGCCCTCAAAGGCTGAAGAAATGTCTGTGTAATCCTCCTCAGGGCAACTGTTAAAAAGTAATCATCATTAAAACTTCATGTATTTAACTGACCATCCTAGCTGTTTATGAGGGGACGGGGTAAATAGTTTGTATCTAAGGCCTATGAAAAAACATTTAGGTGACTCAGCAAGCAAACAACTACATTAGGGGGGGTACAGAGTCCTCCTGTTGTTACGGTAACAGGCCGAGGAGGTCTCTAAATGTGAAAAAAAGAGCCCCCCCTCCCCATCCCCTTCATTAGGAAATTACACACCATTTGCCCCTCATTCCTATCCAGTTACCCAGGCAACTGTTAGCTGTAATTTGGGTTAATTCACTGGCTCCTGGGCCCTTCCGTTCCCCATTGTGCCCCATCATAAAAGAGATATAACACAGATGCGCACACACGCACGCACACTCGCGCAAACTCGGTTTCTAATGCATTGATGCACGCAGCAACAGAGAGAGTGAGAGAGAGAGAGAGAGAGTGGCTAATCCTCATTTTGTTTTTGCTGCTCCTCAACACGGCTGGAAATAGGCTGCGCGTGTGAATATCAATGAACGGGAGCGCAAATCTGCTTGTTCCCAGCACCTGCACGGGGCCGTAGGAGTGAGAAGGTGGTGGATGGAGCTCCAGAGAGGGTTGCATGATTGTTGAAACAATTAATTTTGTGCCTCACATATCCAGATTTTGCACGGAAAGACACTTGTCCTCCCTGACCTGTTCCCATCTCAAAGGTGGGAGAGGCAGGGACGGAGGGAGGTCCACTCTTTCGCTCCTTTCAGAACAAAAGGAATGGAAAATTGTGTGTTTTCCCATGGGGTAAATATTGAGAGAGCAGAGATATAAACGTACGGAAGAAAGGCTTTTCTGAGCTGCCCGGGTCTCTGTTGCACTGCCAAAGGCCTGTGCGTCACTTGATCCATTGTTTAGTGTAGAGAGGTCTCGGTAAGCAAGCGGCTGCCTCCCTGCTCCAGCTGCAGCCTCTCTACTGTTTATGTTTGCAGGGCCCTTCGCCTTGAAGTGAGGCTACACAAGCAAAGCCCGGCCATATGTGAGCACTGGGCCGTCAGAGAAGTCGCTGGCCTTTTCTTTTCCCTTTTTCGATCCTCTCTCTCTCTCTGAGACTTTTTTTTTACTCTTGCTCTTCCCTACCTTCCTCTCTCTTTTATCCCCTCCACTTCTGCCCCTGTGCCTTTCGTCTTGTTTGCTTTCCCTCGCTGACAGTGCAGCCCGTCCCCTCACAGCCCTGCTCTTTTGGAGGAGATGAAGGGTTGGAATTATCTTCTTGAGTTTCAAAGACCTCCGTCCTGAATGGGGGAGAAGTGGTAGGTATTATTACTCCTATGAGAAATAATTGGCCCTAAAACTCCCCTGCGAGAATGAATCTCTGTGTGCTCGGCGGCGGAGTTTGAGAGACAAGATGGTAATTATGTCACAGAAATATTTCAGCCAGTGTAAATATTCTAATATTTATATTGGTGTGTCATACTGACAAGCGCAGCACATTCAGGAGGGGAAATACATTCAGGGAGAAAGCTGCTGAACGAAGTAAGTAAGTCAAAAATAGTGTATGTAACTCACAATGGGGGTTTTATGGCTTTCCAATGTATCACTCAAATAATTTTTGGGGGATAGTGTGGTTATCTCGATTTAACCATTACCATGTTAGATTGGGGGCATCAAGGTGACTGAGTTCCAGTCTTCAACTCAAACCCTCGGGCCAACCTGGAAAATTATTCGTGAGGCGGGCTGAGCGTGTGTGTGTGTGTGCGTACGTGTGTGAAGGTTACTGGTCCTGACCTTGGCTCCTGGGTGGGCTGCGGTGGCTGTGTGCTTGTGTTGGACCATCTCTGGACCCTCCGGTTTACTGAAACAACAAGCGAGCAGTGTCCAGGGAGGAGAGAGGAGTCACACAGGGAGCATCCTCAAAGGCAGCACCTCTCTCCTTTTCTCTCTTCCCCTGCACACACTCACGCAGACACTCACACACACATAGACACACACACAATCTGAGCGCACTGTCTTCTGACCACCCACATATACTTCGGTCACACAGTGAAATGAAAACGATGACTCTCCCCTGACCCCTGTCTTAATGAATCTCTCATCTGCTAGAGGCGTTAGACATGTTGAGGCCAGTTTGACTTAATATTTTCGCAAAAATATGATCCCATTGATGGTAAAACCATTATTCTGAGACACAGAGAGAGGAGCTCTCCCACACTGAAGTTCTGCAAGGGAAGGGAGCTCTCTTGGCTACGCATAACCTGCTATTATGGAGGTAGTAATATTAACTTATCAACTCTGAGGACCTCATTTGATGTTAGAGGCTTTGAAACTGGTAAATTAAAAGGTGTCATAAATGTGTTTGCCCCATTAAATTGCGGATCACCTCAGGTGAGGAAAGTCCCTGTTCTTCAGCAACCACAGTAAACAACTTTTTATTTCAGCTGCAGGTGACACACACGCACACACACACACACACACACACACACACACACACACACACACACACTGCTCAGGTTGTGGCTTTGAGGGAGGTGCAAATGCAGGAACATGACGAACACGCCTCCTGGAAAATCCCGATGATGGAGAGTGGTATCATTACATTGAATTAAATTAGTAGTTTAATAACATCAAATGCTAAAAAGCTATTATGTTTGATGGCCCAAAGTCTCAACAGACTGGCTGGAGCAGGCCTTCTCCAAAATTCAATCAAATTAATTTCCTATCACCCATTTGAAGGACTTGCTTGACTATTGTAACTCACTCTACCTGAATATCTCTCATGCTAATGTCAAAGGTCAAAGGTCAAAGAAACATCACCATGTCACCCTGTCCTTGCATCCTTACACTGGCTCCAAGTTTATTTCAGGATAAACTTTCAAAAAATCCTTCCAGTTGTCTACAAATGTCTCCAAGATCTCACCCCTACACATATAATGGTCTTGCTCATTCTTTCATCTTCATCAGAACTTCTCACCCCTCACAACTCTCAGCTGTTGTGGTCTGTTGATCCTTCTAAAATGCTCCTTAAGACTCACTTTTATTGTCTGCTTTTCAGTGTGTTTGGCTTGTTTCCTTCAGATTTTTATCTGAATCTCTGGGTTTAAACTGTCTTTTAACTTTTAATCTTGCTTTATTTCCACATCCCTGTCTTTGTGCTTGAATGTTTAAACATACTGTATTATGTATGTACATATAATGCATATGTAATGTATGCAATGTATGTATGTATGTATGTATGTCTCTGTCAAGCACTGCAGTGGAGTGTTATATAAATGAAATAAACTTTAATTAAATCATTCTTACAACAAGTGGTTTTGTGTGGTTTGATTATTTTTTCTTTTCTTTTCTTTA